>VWZI01006267.1:98832-110664 GCA_013396835.1 Psilopogon haemacephalus | reverse complement strand
TATTAATTAATGATAGAGTACTGATTTCCATAACAATGACAGTTCTGGAATTTTGATTTGATGAAAAACAGTATATAGCAATTGTTATATTCAAGTTTATCTTGGCAAACCATAATCCTCTTGTCCCGGTATNCTCCAGGGAAGTGGCAAGGCTAATCCCCTTCTCTCTCTCTCTTTCCCTCTATCCGGGCTAAGTCGGTCTTTTCCCTTCTTCCCCTCAGGTTCGGGAAGGAGTGTGGTTTTCCCCTTGCGCCCTGCGGGCATTTATAGGCGCGGCTGGGATCTATTTTATATGTGGCCTCTCTGTTTTCTAAGTTCTGACTGNTGGACAGTTTCACGCGCCCCCATAGGGTATTTAGGCAGGGATCAGCGGCCATTACTCGCTCTTCCTGCTCTTCCTCTCTCTTCTCCTCGTTCGCCGTCTTCTCCCCACTGTGGCTGTGAAGAGCCCAGCCATGTGCAAAGCAGCATTCAGCAGGCAGCAGGCAGTGAACCACAGCAACCCTCCAGGGAAGTGGCAAGGCTAATCCCCTTCTCTCTCTCTCTTTCCCTCTATCCGGGCTAAGTCGGTCTTTTCCCTTCTTCCCCTCAGGTTCGGGAAGGAGTGTGGTTTTCCCCTTGCGCCCTGCGGGCATTTATAGGCGCGGCTGGGATCTATTTTATATGTGGCCTCTCTGTTTTCTAAGTTCTGACTGTTAAATTGTTGCACCTGGCATTTGAGCAACTCGTGCGTTTGTTTCTGCTGACCAGAATCCAAAAGAACCTCGGGGGGCACTAGGACCCCCCTCTCCACGGGATATCGAACCTAATTACACGATATCTCGTGACACCTCTTTTTTGCATCAGGGATTTTTTCGGTTAGTTGGCTTTTTTTTTTTTTTAAGGGGATAGGTTTTTTTTTTTAATTGATTGAATGTTTTTGTTTGCTTTCTCTTTGTTTTTAGTTAATACTTTTTAATTCCCCTTATCCTCTTTCTTGTTTATCATTTTCTGTTCTGATATCAGATCACTCCATTTAATTTTAAATGCTATTTTTCTTGTGAAGAAAAAAATCATTCCACGTGAGACTTAGATGAAAACTCTGTGAAGCTATAAAAGAAGACTGAAGAATAGCAAATTCCAAGGCTTTAAGAAAATTAGTTCTGTTTTCAAAGTCATTCTGAATTACTAATGCTTGCATAAACCTCTGAATTTGCTACAAACAGTTGAATTTCTTACCTATGTGTATAAATTATCCTCTTGTCCATCAGTACAAACCTGATACAAGACTCTAAGAGGCACACCTCTGTCTTTAGCTGCCTGAAGACTGTGATCAGACAAGATGCTGTGAGACAGTCTTCCTTGGAGACTCTGGGTTACTGTCAGTTCTCCTCACACCTTGGATACAATACAGTATCAAAGGGCAGAATATTCTACCTCTCTTTCTGCTGTTTCCTATATCTTACTTAAAGGCAGAATTGTTAGTCACTGCACAGATACACTGCATAGGTGTATGTAATTTTCAAGCTCTTTCTATCTACTGCTAGGACTTACCCTGTCTGTAAAAATGAGAAAATGGAGGATTTGTGTATGAAAGATAAAACAAAACAAAAAAAAAAAAGCTTTTTTTTTCTGCCAGGTTGTCTAAAATTGATGCTTGTTTATTTTGGATAGAGAGGAAGGTGTTGGTTGCTGCTATCTCACAGATTCAGGTTAAATTATATATTCCTTTTTCTTTTTAAAAATTTTTTTTCTTAACTCAGGCAAACCAGTAGCCATATCAGAAAAAAAAGGCTATGAAAATGTTGCGCAGATGGATCTACAATGCTTTTAGTAGTTCCATGTTTGTTTGTTGTTTTTTTTTTTTTAATTTTCTCTTTTCATAGAATCATAGAACAATGGAAAAGACCTTTAAGATTGAGTCCAACCATAACCCAATTACTATGACCACTAAACTATATCTTGAGGTGTCACATCTACACCCTTGAACACCTTCAGGGATGACAAATCCATCACCTCCCTGGACAGCCTGTTCTAACGTTTCATCACTCTTGTTCTGTTAGTTATTTGGAAGACAACACCAGCCTCACTACAACTTCCTTTCCGGTAGTTACAGAGAGCAGTAAAATCTCTCCTTAACCTTCTCTTCTCCAGATTAAACAACCCCAGCTCCCTCAGCTTCTCCTAGTATGACATGGTCTCCAAAACCCTCACCAGTTTTGTTGCTCTTCTCTGGATACTTCCTCAGGACCTCAGTGTCTTTCCTGTACAGTGGCACCCAGAATTGAACATGGTACTCAAGCTGTAGCCTCACAAGGGCCACAAATCACTTCCCTACTCCTGTTGGACAGATGTTGTTTTTGATACAGGCCAGGAAGCTGTTGGACTTCTTGGCCACCAAGGTAACACTGCTGGCTCATGTTCAGCTGGCCATCCACCAGCACTCCCATATCCTTTTCCACCAAGCTGCTTTCCAGCCACTTTCATCCAAGCCTTCAGTGTTGCCTGGGGGGTGGTGTGACCAAGGTAAAGGACCCAGCATTTGGTCTTGTTAAATCTCATCCCACTGGCCTCAGCCTATTGATCTAAACTGTCCAGATCTTTCTGCAGTGCCCTCCTGCCTTTGAGTAGATCAAAACTCATGCTTGATTTACTGTCATCTTATGCTGGTTTGAAGTAATTGGAGGATTTGAATGAGAAAATTAGACTATAGGCTGAGACAGGAAAACAGATGATGCTACTCGACCCACAGCTTTACTGAGAAAGAAACAAAAATTGATTTAAGAGTTGTAACCCAAATATAGATAAGTGAGACTGCTTCAGGCCTCTCTGGGCTGTGGCTGCTCCTCTTGCATGGCTCCTTTTCCCTGCCTTTTGTAGCTGATTCTTAATAATTCCACTAACTTCTTTTCTACTGCTAACCCCCCTGGCTGATCTACCTTCGCCTATCTGCTGCATCAACAGATGGTGAGATAAGATTGGGGAAGTGGGGAAAGGTAGTAGGGGTGGTTGGTGACTCCTTCTTAGGAATTTTGATCTCTGGGAGGGGTGTGGTGTTTCTGTATTACCTTTCTTACTGTATATATCTGTAAATAGCTGTTACACATTGTAAATATCTGCTTGTATATTGAGCATTGCTGTAAATATAAAGTTTCATTTATCAACTTCCAGCTGTTCTGAGTCCTAGCCTGGATTATTTCAAAGGGTGGGGGGGCAGGTAACTGCTAAACTACCACACATCTGTAAACTTGCTGAGCATGCACTCAATCCTCTCATCCAAATCACTGATAAAGATATTAAACAAAACTGGCCCCAATACTGAGCCTTTCGGCACTCGTCACCATTTTTCAGGTGGGTTTAACTCTGTTTATCACAACCCTTCAGGCCTGGTCTTCCACTGAGTTTAAATCCAATGAAGAGGTTGGTCAAGCAAGATCTGCATTTCATGCACCCGTGCTGGCTGGGCCTGATCCCACAGTTATCCTGCACCTGCCCAAGATGAACTGCTCCATAATCTTCCCAAGTACTAAGGTCAGGCTGAGAGGTCTGTAGTTCCCTGCGTCCACTTTTCAGATCTTTTTGTAGATGAGTATCCTCTTAGCATCTTTCTGTAGATGAATGTGTAGCACCTCCCCTCTTAACAAGGACTGCTGATAGATGATGGAGAGTGTCTAGGCAAGCCCCTCTACCAGGCTTCCTCATCAATCTTGTGTGAATCCTATTTGGCCCCATAGACTTGTGAGTATCTAGGCATTCTATAGATGGACATATATACATCATGCTGTAGTAAGTTCAATAATAGTAAATAATTACAATATGGCTGACAACCATAGTAAGAATAGTACTTTGAACAATTCTTCTAAACTTTGTGGATTATCAGTTCTTATACCAGCTTTGGACGTTCTTGTACTCTTGTCTTCACTAGCTAACACTTACTGTGAGTGTTTGAACTAATTGGAGGATTTGAGTAAGAAATTAGACTATTGGTTGAGAGAGGTAAACACAGTATGTCACTTCACCAGAGTTTTACTGAGAAAGAAAAAAAAAGTTGTTTTTAAGAATTGTACCCAAACACTAGATATCAGTTTCTGACTGCTCTGGCTGCGGCTGCTTCTCTTGCATGGTCTCCTTTATCTTTGCCTTGGTAGCTAATTCTCAGTAAAACTACTAACTTGTTCCTACTACTAACCGCCCTGGCCGATCTACTTCAGCTTGTCTGCAGCATCAACAGGTGGTGAGATAAGACTGGGGAAGGTGGGAGAGGTGGTAGGGGGTGATTTCCCCTCTCTTAGGGATTTTGGTCTCTGGGAGGGGTGTGGGGGTCTGTATTACCTTTTCACTTTGTATATCTGTAAATATCTGTTATACCTTGTAAATATTTGCTTGTATATTGTGCATTGCTGTAAATATAAAGCTTCACTTATTAACTTCCAGTGTTTTTGAGTCCTAGTCGGGGTTTATAAAGGTGGGGGGGCAGGTAACTGCTTAAACCACTACACTTAGCTATTCTAATAAATTTTTTTTTAATAGTAGACATAATGACATGCTCATATGCAGTGCTGTGTATTAAAGTGTCTGAACATATCTGCTACATATCTGAGAAGTTTTCAGATACACATTAAAAAAAAAAAAAGGCAGAAAGTATCACCTTAGCAATGAAATTAACAATGGATAAGCAACTTGATAAACAAGAAAACAAATCTGTTTTTTTCCTAGAATTTTTTTTTCTTTTCCCCTTTCTTTTCCCTGCCCCCTGCATCCTAACCTTCCCCTACATCCCCCCCCACCTTTCCTTCCCCCTAGTTTATGAATATGGTAACTGAGAGATTTAGAAATAGATTCCTAGTTTAATCTCAATTTCCATATGTTCTGAGTCTCTATTAACACCAAACAATTCAGATAGCTCACTCTTAAGAAAATATTTTAAGAACTAAAGTACTATGTAACTGCAGTTAGGCTAAAATGCATCTATGTGGATGACAACAATGGTAAAAAGAATAGATCCACTTTTGTCAACAACTTTACAATTTCTATTCATGAATAACTTGTGCTCCATTTATGTTCAATTTCAGTCTTTGTTCCCTGGAAAGTTATGCAAAACACTTTTTGCATAGAAATTGTGCTATGAAAAAAAAAAAAAAAACAACAAAACAACCAAACAAAAAACCCCCACAAACAAAAAAAAACCCCACACCACACATGTAATTCAGAGATGATTATGGTGATATTTGGGATACCCCAAATCTTCATGAGCAGCCTGATTCACCTGACACTTGACAATCTAAGAGTGTGGCACTCGAAATAATGACCCTGTAGTGCCTTTTGCTGGACTAGCTGTTACTTCATCAGTATTCATCACCCATCACGGCTGAAAAGAACAATAATGTTAAACTAGGAAAAAAAGGAAAGCATTCCTTCTTATAGGAAAGATAACCCCTAAAATGGAATAATGATAACTACAGGCTTCATATCATTAACAGCAATGGTAACTAATTAAAAGCCATGTTAATGTCTTTAGCTAACATAGGAAATAGCTAAGGAAAAGGACAGAAATCAGAAAACAGAAAAGCAAAAAAAGAAGTGCAAATAGCATGGAGCAACAAGAATACAGAAGTGGGAAAATATTTACATGTAGACGGTGAGAGGATGGGAAGAAATAAAACTGTAACAAAGAAATCAACAAATAGAAACGCTCTGAACCAAAATCCTAAAACGCAAATAGATTTTTAAAGAATTATGCTTTCCTGTACTACATATCATCTACCATCATTAAAACGTGCTTTCAAAACTATGACAAGGTTTATCATGAAAATATTTTGCTGCTGTGCATGAAGATCTTTAAGTTCAGTTTCTTAATAAGAGCTGAATATGATGGTGTTATTCCTAATATTGTTTAATTTTTTCTACTAACATCTTTTTGCTCATGTTTAGTGAAACTCTCTTGTGCAAACAGACTTTAAGAACACTCTTCTACTCATCTGTTTTCTGAGGTGAGAAAAGTTTAGTTACAATTTCATATATAATAAATAATATGTATTTGTACTTAACCCTATTTAGAGTGAAACAAAGTTTTAAAACTATACTTCTGTCTGTTATTACATAATATGCTGTGCTTTCCATGATACTTATTTGCATTATGTACTTTAAAACAAAGAAGTCTTAATAAGTGTTTAAGTAGTATTTTAAAGAAAGAGTTATCTTGTTCTTTCTGCAGCAAAGTAACTAGTACAGGCCAGTGAAATCAGTAATTTTGCAGTATAATATTTTTTCCCTAATATGAACTTTTATTAATCATAAATGCATCATTAATGATTGCTTAAATGAAAAACAACTGCAATCACATTTGTTGTAGGTTACCAAGAAAAAAAAAAAAGCAGAATCTCACATTCAAGTCTTGCTCTCTTTTCAGAACATCTTAATGTTGTAAGAAAAAGAGTAAAATCACACACAAGTCTCAGAAAACAGGAGCCAGACTTTGGAAAATGGATAAAACCCCATACTGATGTGTCGGGGCAGGACACTGCCCCACCGGAGGTTTGAATGGGGTGTGAACTGTGACAGGGCACACCCAGTCCACTGCCCCACCAGAAGTGCGAATGGGGCAGGAAACGGTCTTCCTCCCTCCCCACCTCTGTCACTGGAGGCTTAGTACAATAGATGTGAAGTGCCTTCTCCCACCCTCTGTGGGCTTGAACAGGGAGGGAACAAATCGCCCCAGTATATATATGGCAGCTGGACAGATTGGAGCAGGACTTGCTCGGACCTTCACTCGGAGCTGCACTGGGACCTGCACTCAGATTTGAAACAGGACCTGCACTGGGACCTGCACCGGGACCTGAACAGACCTGAACACGGACCTGGGGACACGAACCTCGCACGGACTTTGAGCCGGACCTTGAGAAGCATCTTGGCTTCTTGCTGCAGGACCTGCCTCTAACGGTAAACTGCAACCATCCGTGGGAATACCGCGGAGGACCCCAGCTTTCCCCTGCCTTGCTTTGAGATCGTGGCTTCGTGTAGTGGGTTTGCAGTTAGCTGCCCCCCCACCTTTATAAACTCTGGCTAAAACTCAGAAAAAGACACTGGAAGTTAATAAATGAAGCTTTGTATTTACAGCAATGTAAATATACAAGCAAATATTTACAAGATATAACTGATATTTACAGAAATATACAGCAAAAAGGTAATACACACACACACCACACCCCTCCCGGAGACCAAAATCCCTGAGAGGGTAACCAAACTCCCCCTACCACCTTTCCCCCCTTCCCCCAGCTTTATCTCACCACCTCTTGATGCTGCAGATAAGCTGAAGATCAGAGAGATTAGTGGTAGAACAAAAGGTTAGTAGGTTTAGTGATTTTACTCTGAATTCAGCCAGCAAGCCTGAGAGACAAAGGAAAAAGCAGCCAGAGCCAGCACAGACCCAAAGCAGACTGGCTATCTGGATGTTTTGAGAACATTTCTTATAACAATTTTTTTTTTCTTTCTCAGTGAAAGTTGGTGAAGTGACACTGTGTGTTTAACTCTTTCTCAGCCAATAGTCTAATTTCTCACTCAAATTCTCCAATTAGCTCAAACCAACACAGCTGTGCCTACAGCGGTCTTGGACTCTGGCAGGCACTGGACTCTGGACACTGCTGTGAAAGAGACAGTCTCCCATCTGTAAGTAGGGCAAAGCTGTTTCATGGCCAAACCTTTCCATTTTTCTGATTTTTCCTGAATTACAAGAAAAGGCATCCTCATGAAGACTTTTCCTGACCGAATTAGAACCCAAACTTAAACCAATTTACACACAGATTGTGGGTGGGGCTTTTGGAAATTATAAAAGCTACATAATTTATAATTTCTACCTCTTCAATTGCCCACAATCAATACAACTGGTTAACTTTATTATTCAGAACAATTTAATACACATGCTTTCATAAAACCTGAAAAAACCCAAACAAAACCAAACCAAACCACACCAACCAACCAAGCAATCAAAGAAATGAATCCAAACTAAACCATTGAAAAAAGAAAACCCGAAACCCCATACAAAAGATCACATAGAGAAATTTTCTGTATATGAGGGTGATTGCAATGCTCCTGGTGTTTGGAGTTTTGAGATGTCATCACAAATATCAGGGAAGAGCAATAGGAGGTTGTGAGCAGGGCCATTTCAAGCCTCCTGTGATGGAGTTCCAGATTTGCACTGCTCAAGGTAGTGGCTCATAGTTGTGCAGCATTACATCACAAGTGTGGGTAGCATTATCTATATGTAGTCCTTATGCCAAGAGGCTTATGAAGACATCCAGGCTAGGGTAGGTTGGCAGAGATGTTCCTGGGGTTCTGTACTGTTTGCTGGATATTTGCAGGTTAATGATTCACTGAATCTTTTTCACAGCCCAAGTTGTGTAAAGTTGCCAGATGTGTACTATTGATGTGTATAGTTTAATATCTTGGCATTTCTTTTGCGCAAGAAGCAAGGATTTTCAGTACTTTTACATAATAATTTCTAAGGGACAGTGTCAAAATAGTTGCTACTGCAACTTAAATGACTGATTTATTTTTAAACTTGTGTATATGTAATAGATGAACTTGAGTGCACATACTTTTAACCATTTTAGTTAAAGTAGATCAAGATAAAGTTCATACTAGTGTGAAGATAGCCTCAAGATTGTACCTTTCTTTTTTCTATTATCAAATAGGTTATATTGCTTTAATATTATGACATGCTGAAATAGAGTAATTTACATAGAATCATAGAATTATTTTGGTTGAAAAAGAACCTTCAAGATCATTGAGTCCAACCATTATTTAACTCTACTTAAGTACGGTACTAAACCATTTCCCATAGCACCACATCTACGTGTCTTTTAAACACCTTCATGGATGGTGATCTAGCCACTTCCCAAGGGAGCCTATGCTAAAGTTTGGTAATGCTTTCAGTGGAGAAACCTTTCCTAATGTCCAACCTAAATCTCCCAAACCAACCAACTCCCCCCAAAAAACACAAACAAACAATCAAAAGACTACATAAAAAGCTTGAAAAAAACCTAAACAAAACAAAACCAAAAACCCCAAACCAAAAACCAGGAATACCTAAACTATACTAACTGACTTCACACATGTTTATGTGTAAGCAAGGCTTTAAAAATGCCTATGAGGAAATGTTTTAGCTTTCTGAAGCTGTATTCTTTGCACTGAATATTTTCTTTAAAGCAGAAATGTAAATTCCTCGTGTAGTTTGTCATTCAGTCATTGGCTATGGCAAAAAGAAAACGCTATTTATCTTCCATTTTTATGTCCTCCACACTGCATATGTCAGATTTCTGATGGGAAACTCAGAACAAGGGATAATTGGAATGATAATCTATCTCTTTTAAAATGTAATATTTTCATAGTTTGAAATAAGATTTTTAAATGAGATGTTGTATCAAATACACATAGTGGAATAAAAGAGGGAAAAAACCTTTTCTGTAAGCATAAACTGATTTTTGCACAATAAAAAATTCTAAACTCTTCTGAAATAATTATGTGAATTACTGCATAAATAACATTTAAATAACTCTTTTGATGACAATGTTGGTAATTATTAAGATTATGGGCTATAGTCAATTTTTATTTTCCATTTCTTTCTGCTGCAAGGACTTTGACTTTCTAAATCTGTAAACAAAAACAATTTAAGAAGTAAAGAAGTAAGTAAAGCAAAGAAAGAGAAAAAAAAAAAAGAAGAAACACACAGGAAGCTTCAAAAGGAAAAGATAGATTTCACGGGGCATCTGTTTAGCTAGCTCTAGTTAAAAATGGTATTCAACTGTAAAACATCAATATGTCAGGCACATTACTAATATAATTTTTATGACAGCATAACATATTGCAAAGACATGATACTTTCCCATTTTCTTCAGCTCCATTCAGATGCCTGTCCTATTCACAAATCCTCTTTCAGTGGACCATTTTTGGGTGAAAAACTAAAATCTCTATGCCAGTAATTTAGACTAACCAGCATCTTTACTTTATACTCTGCAATTACCATTCAAGTAAGTAATCTCCCACTGTTAAGTATTCTACGAAACTACACATATCCCAGTGTGGCCCAGATGGTAGCATGCACTACAGGGGTCTTTACTGAATCCAGAATTTCTATGCTACTGCTACCTGTAGGAATTTAGACTGCAGAATGAAGAGCAGAATAAATAAATGTGAAGATTTAAGATACATACCTATTTATGTATGATTTTGAACAGGCAGGGAAAAGTAAGTTGTCAAGAACTCCTTTTGTTTTACTAAAAATTTCAATTGTGCTTTCATGAAGATAGCCCACCGTGACTTAGGCAATAACTGGAGCATTAACAACAGCAAAATCAAGTTCTTTATAGTATGCAGCTGAAAAGAAAATGTAACAATTTTTCCACACAGACTTCCTACTTCTCATAATCACTTCCAATCACTCTGTTATTTTCTAGATGGTACCTCTCTCTATTTCCAGAATACCTTCATAATTGAAAATTAAAAAAGGAAAAAAGACAAATAAATACTCGCCATGTAAACAAATGAAAGAAACTGTCATTAACAGAAAGGCAGCTAAGCCTGTCCTCCCTGTGTTTCTATAAATGCCAGTAGGTTTTCTTTTGGTGGTTGAAAATGGTAACAATCTTACAGTGACATCACAGAATCACAGAACTACAGAGGCTGGAAGGAACCTCCAGAGATCATTGTGTCCAACCTCCATGCCAAGGCAGGATCACCTAGGGTACTTCGCACAAGAACGCATCTGAGCTAACTTTGAAAGTCTCCAGAGAAGGATACTCCACAACATCTCTGAGCAGCCTGTTCCAGTGTAAAAAAGTTTCTCCTCATATTGAGGTGAAACCTTCTATGTTCCAGTTTGTACCTACTGCTCTTACTGCTGACCCCATCCACTTGACACCATACATTGATAAGATCTCTTATCAGTCTTCTCTTCTCCAGACTGAATGGCCCCAGGTTTCTCAGTCTCTCTTCACTCAAGTCCCCCAGTCATCCTCGTGGCTCTCTACTGTACTCTTTCCAGCAGGTTCCTGCCTCTCCTGAACTGTGTATCCCAAAACTGGACACAGTATTCCAGGTGTCGTCTCACTAGGGCAGAGTAGTGGGAGAGAAGAACATCTACTCATCCCCTCTAAGGAGGGGAGAGGAGACATCTACTTAGAAAACAAGCATACCCGTATTCTTACTAGGTGCCTTGGTCAGGTTTCCACCTTGTGTCCCTCACGTAAGCTAGGCAGATCTATGCTCCACAGCAGAATTACATAACCTTTTTTAAAACACCTCTTTTTTTCCATCAAGCCACGTCCTCCTTTTCATGGCATGATGAAGTAGTATGAGCATAAACCAAGCATTCGTGCCTGCAGAATGGAATCTTCAAACACCACTATGCCCTCTTCTTTTCTTCCACTTTCCTCTGTAACAGCGCAAGATGATGTTCATGGCTTAGTTAAGGGGTTGCTCTTCCGAAACTCACTCCAGAGGTTTGCCTCTACTCACTGGTTTCACAAAGAATTTTGTCTTGTGAAAACCAAAACCAACTAACCAACCAAGCATCAAACCAACCAAACCCCAAGCCAAACCAATCAAACAAAAAAAACCCCAACAAAACTCAAAAACCCTAAACAAAACCCCCAAATCAAACAAAAAAACAACCCAAAAACTCCGCAAAACACCAAACAAACAGAAAGCAAATAACAGAGGGATTTTTTTTTTATCTTCCTTGTGAAGCACTCTGACAATTTGTTCATGGTAATGCTGTCAAGGTAAACAAATAATTCTATTCCAATGCTTCATTGCATACAGGCAGCATTATAGAAATAGCTCTTCTGGAGTAAAAAA
>VWZI01006267.1:29372-98779 GCA_013396835.1 Psilopogon haemacephalus | reverse complement strand
AAAAAAAAGAAGGAAAAAATATGCTAATAATTATTTAAAAATTGAAAATAATCAACACAAAAACTATATATCAGGTTGAGCTCTCTCTCTCTTCTAGGTTGCAAAACACAACCATTCCTACCACCTTTTATTTCCATTCTTTTCTCCTCACTAGCATTGTATGGCAGCAGACCTGCTTATTTTTAGTTTAATGAATTTTAAATAGCACCAAATAAAAATTTTGAATGAAAAAAATCTACATACCATTGCTGTGGTATATTGACCTTGTCAGTTGCCCACCCAACTGTTCTCCTACCCTCCCTTCTCAAAAAGACAGAGAGAGAAAATAAAATGAGAAAGTTCATGGGTTGTGATAAAAACAGGAAGATTACTTATTAACAGACTAGGCATAACAGACAATCTAAAAAAATATATAGTTTTATTTATTGGCAATTAAAATAGATTTGAATAATGAGAAACAAAGAAAAAGCTAAAATAACCTTCCCTTAATCTTCTTTTTTAACCAGTCTTGCCTTTACACCTTCATTCCTGATTCCTTTACCTTCTCCCTCAGAGAAGGAAAAACTGTGCTAAATCATGGAAAACAAACTCATTCTTTATAAATTCTTATGCTTCTAAAATAAACTCATGAGTTTTGAATGCTTGGGATTGATTATCTTTGTAGAATTTTATCATGTGCATTGACTCCATTAATTGACTTTAATACAATTCCTGTGAAATATTGCATTGTTTTTATCCCTTGCTCAGAAACTAGACAATATATTTCCACTGTTATTTCTAAACTACATATAGTTCATATAGTTTCCAGTTCTATCTTCAGTTCTTTTCTACAATTTTGTTTCTTTGAATATAAAATAAATTTTAAAAATTATATGCAACTACTATATGAGAGATATACTGTGTTTAATCTAAACTCTAATTAGCTTCTATAGAAATCTTAAAAATTGGTATTGTATCAAAATTAATGACATATTGGTATATGTTTGCTTTGAAAAGGTTTATTTAAAAAAAAAGGCCAAACAAACCAAAATACCATCCAAAACATTGATTAGTAGCTTCTCATGCTCCTTTTTTTAAGCAGAAAGTATGGAAATAGCAATATTGAATCAATTAAAACATTTATCTACAAATATATTGATTTCAGAAATACTGCATCATATCCAGTGTCTGATAGCAAAAAAAAAAAAAAATCAATCAATTATCCAACCAACCAAAAAAAAACCCAAACCCAAAACTGTTATGTGAATTGAAACAATATATGGATTTAATGTTAGAACTTGTCTGCTAAATAATGTATCTTAATAATTCAAGTTTTTCAAACTAGTAGCCTATTCCAGTTTTTCAGATCTGCTAAAAGATTTATAAACTTGTCAGAAAGCGGTTGCATGTATGGCACACAACTTATTTTCTGAAAGAATTGATGGAAGTTATTAATAGATAAACTCACAGAACAGAAAAGAAAGCATTTTTTCAGAACCCAAAATTTGAATTTGCCTAACTCTATATTGATTGCTTAAACTAATAATTAATTAATCCTCAATAACATTAGTAAAAAAAATTGATTTTATGAATGTTTGTTTAAAAGAAAAACCAAAAATAACCAAACAAATCCCACAAACCTAAAGCAAAATCTAACCAAGAAATTTTTACAAAATTTCATGAAAAACACAAATAATCATATAATCATAGAATGGTTTAGGTTGGAAGGGACATCAAAGATTATCCAGTTCCAACACCCCCACCATAGGCAGGGACACCTCCCACTGGAAAATTGCTCAAGGCCTCATCAAACCTGGCCTTGAACACTTCCAGGGAGGGAGCAACCACAACCTCCCTGGGCAACCCCTTCCAGGGTCTCACCAACCTCACTGTAAAGAACATCCTCCTAACATCCCATTCAAATCTCCCCTCTTCCAGTTTAAATCCATTACCTCTTGTCCAGTCATTACAAGACCTTGTCAATAGTCCCTCCTCAGTCTTCTGATAATCTTCGTTGTCCTCCTCTGGACACATTCCAACAGTTTCCTCAGGGCTACTCTCCAGCCATTTGCCATGGTATTTATATTATTATTTGGACTTCTTTCCATAAAGGTGATTTACGCATCTAAATATTTAGCGAAATCTTCTAATTCCACACATTTAACCTTATTGCTAGGAAATTTCTGAATGAACAAGTTCAAGATGCAGTTAGTCATTATCTTTATTTACCTTATTTACATAAGGATGGATACCGTTCTTGGTTCTGTATCTTATTAACACTAGAATTGATGTAGAACCATATTTTTTGAGCTTTCAGGACTTCTGAAGGCAGAAGACAGTTATTTCCCTAACAAAGAAATTATTCAGCTTTGAGAGCTTAAATATTGCTAGATATATATTCATGATAAAAATGTTCCCATGATCTAGACAAGTCTCTAAGACACTGGAAAGTGTATGTAAGGAGGTGGGCAGCTTATTGTTGCAAACAACTGAGGTAAGTTTAATTTAGAATTATTGTTCTGTTGACAGGCATTTTACACTCTTGAATGATTATCATATTTGCATTTGCTAAATAAGATGTGAAAACTTAAAACATTGGAACAATCACATGTGCGTATTATACTGAACATTTCATAATGTCTCTGTAGGCTGTGGAAAACGCAGTATTGATTTCAGCAATATGTTTCATTTAGGTATTAATTCAATTCACAGCATACTAAAATGTGATCGTAGTTGGAGATAGAGTGGGTCGTTTAGGTTGTGACAAAGAAAATACCTTGCTATGTATCACTTATTCATTGTGCTCTGGTAATCTGTGGAAAAATTAACCTACCTATATGAATTCCTTAGTGCAGAAATCAGGATAACAAATATTTTTATAATTGTTTCTGATTTTCTTTTTCTGGAATAAGCAGCTTTACTAGCTTTACTTCTTATCTGTAAACACAAAATTTAGAAAAGGTAATGTGAAAACCAACCATGCCCTAGTAATTCTGTTGGTTTGCACTCGTGATATATGTGAACTCTAGTTTTTAAAAAAATTTTCTTTATTTTATCTCTGCAAAGATTACTTGTTATTCCAAACCATTTTGATAACTTGAATATCTGAAAGAGTGCTGATGCATAGGGTAAAATGCTTGCATTTTATTTTTCTTAGCAGAGTAAAATGAAATGCAAATTTTTGTTTGTGAGTCTGTGAAAAAAGTGGAAAAGTCAGGAAAAAAAAATGCTACTTAGCCCACAATATATTGATGATTTTTTTTTTCCCTTACTACTAAAAGCTAAGGCATCGTTTCTGTTATGGCAGTGCAAAATATGCAAATCTGCTGCAATTGTTTTGTGACAGATGGTATAACAATTTAATATGCTTGTTTTCAGTTTACTTTCTAAGACAAATACATGTTGTTAAAAGACTGGAGGCTGGGCAGGAAGGAGGGAAGCTGTTTGTTTGTCTTGATGTGGCTGTTTCACTTTGAATTGGGAGGGGCCACTTGGAGACAGATGAAGACAACTTTGTTTCTGAAATCTTTTAAGCACGACCAGCCTTGTTGAACCTGGGAGTGGATGTCTGGCAGTGCAAATGCACTCTGAAAGATGGTGTACAGTTTTCTATGGATATGTCTATGGCAGAAAGTTAATTTGTCCAGGAACTGAAATTCATCCAATGAGTTTAAAGAGGACAGAGCATGTTTTGCACAAGGATCTGGTGAAGAACCCCTAACCCAGAAAGCCCCTAGAAGGTGTTTGGTCTGTTAGTTCTAGGGTAAAATATTTTCAAGACCCAGATTTTATTCTCAAGTCTTCAAATCTTTCACACCAATAGATTGGCTTCTGTACTGCCTTAGTATTCCAGATATGCACTGGTGTGAGATAGTAAGACTTTGGTCCTTCAGTGTCTCTTCATAATTTCACTTGAAAAAAAAAAAAAAAAAAAAAAAAAGAAAAAAGGGAAAGAAANAAAAAAAAAAAAAGATAGAGTGGGAAAAGGAGCAGTTACAGTTACACTCTGAAGAACTCATGGGCTTGGGCCACAGTCATGAAACTTTCAGACTTTTGCTTTCCATTAGCAGAATTTGGGGTAGGAGGTATCTAACTACATCACAGAAATTATGAAACCAAAATTGACTGCAAACACAAATGTGGCCTCCTTCTGCTCTTATCCATATGAGAATATGCACTAACATCATTATAATCTTTTAATTTGAGAGGATAACCAAACCTGTTTGTCTTTCTTTTGCAGACGTTACTACTTAAATGTAAATGTGTTTCAAGATGATCCCTTCAGGTTTAAGAATCTGTATGAATATACCATATAATCAATAAGAAAAAAAAAATCAGCAGTGGGAATTTCAAGTACAAATATAGCAATTGCTTTAATTCAGAGAAGGTAAACCTCAAGTGGGAAAACACAGCAACAATATTCCAAATGTACATCCTTAGCTCGTGTACTAATCTGTTTCTCCTTTAGGAAATTTCCTCAGCAAACTGTGCTGGAAAAGCCAGAGTTTTGTTATGGGGAAAAAATATTTACAAATCAAATGGAAATATTAATTTTGTAACTTCTTGGACTGAAGCATTGAGAAGGAAAGTATAACACACGCTTTCATGTTTGCCTTTAAGAAGAATAAAAAAAAAAAATTGTATCTTAGATGCCAATTCAGACTTTGTCAATCCATTAGATATCTAAGTACTGAGGCTCATGAACAATCTTACTGGTTGCTGCCCTGGTAGGGCATAAAACCTGCAAGGTTAGTTTAACTCTTTCTTTCCTATTCCCATGGTGGATCCAGGAGATGATGGATCAAGCAAACAAAAAAGGGTTTGCCCCAGCAAAGCCCTGAGGGCTAGCACCACCAAATTGGGTGTCTTGTGCTGCTCCTCAACGTGCCTGCATGGTCACATGAGGCATGAAGCTTTGAATTCATTGGCCAAAACAATGATGCTAGTGCCTGTTGGCCAGTTTCATATTCAAAATAATGCATTTAGTGGGAGATGAATTAGAAACCATGCTCTTTATCTGCAGCTCTTCACTGGGAACAGCACTCCATTCACTGCTCATTTAACTGGGCATCATGGCAGCCACATGGTTTGCAGTTTTTGCTAAAAGCTATAGACTACCAAGGGAAACTTTAAATTCCTATTAAATACTTCAAGTGTTCAAACTAGACCAAAGGAGGTTCTGGTGTCCCAGCAATTTACAGACAAATAATATGAGCATTAGAGTTGAATTTGTATTTGCGGAGTAATTGTGAAACCACAAGGGAAATAATTTTTCATAGTCATTTCTACACAAAGTAACATTACCTGGTTAAATGTGGACAGGCTGTCTTGAATGAATTAGTTTAGAAACTAGTTTGGCTCACTTTAAAATAGTATGCTTTAGATCTCAGGCAATCTGCTACAGAGGAAACCTCAAATGCTACTAGGAAATCTTCTTTAAAACATGTACCACTGAATATTACTTAAGGTTTTGTTGAAGTGTTTCTGTGCTCTAATTAGATGACTACGTTGATATACAGACTTTTCTCAAAGTTGAAAGCTTATTCATGTAAAAATACAGTGGAAAAAGAAGAATTAGGGGAACAAGAAGAATTTCTTCAGGTATATCAGTGAGAAAAGACTAGGAAGAATGTAGGTCCCTTCCAGAAGGGAAACGGAGAGCTGGTGACAAGGAGACATGGATAAGGCTGACGTGCTCAATGACCTCTTTTCCTCCATCGGTCTTCAGCAGCAATTGCTCCAACCACAATGTCTAAATTATAGAGGGCAAAATTAAGGACTGGGGGAAGGAAGATCTGCCCACTATAATTGAAGATCATGTTCGTGAGCACCTAAGGAATCTGAAGGTGCACAAGTCCATGGGGCCTGATGAAATTCACCCACGGGTCCCGAGGGAACTGGCAGATGAAGTTGCCAAACCACTGTCCATCATAATTGAAAGGTCATGGCAGACTGGTGAAGTTCCTGCTGACTGGAAAAGTACAAATATAACACCTATCTTCAAGATAAAAAAGGAGGACCCCAGGAACTACAGACCAGTGAGTCTCACCTCTGTACCTGGCAAGATCATGGAGCAGATACTCTTGAAGGCTCTACTATAACAGATGGAAGTCAAAGCAGAGGTGATTGGTGGTAACCAGCAAGGTTTTTCCAAGGGCAAATCATGCCTGACAAATTTGGTGGCTTTCTATGATGAAGTCACAGCAGTGGTAGACAAGGGTAGGGCAACTGATGTCATCTACCTGGATCTGAGTAAGGCATTTGACTCTGTCCCACATGAAATCCTGGTCATCAAACTGGAAAAACGTGGACTTGATGGGTGGACCACTTGCTGGATAAGGAACTGGCTGGATGGTCACACACAGAGAGTGGTGATCAACGGCATCCCTCAGGGGTCAGTGTTGGGACCAGTGCTGTTTGACATCTTTGTCAATGATACAGACAGAGGAATCAAGTGCATCCTCAGCAAGTTTGCAGATGACACCAAGCTGTGTGGCACAGTCAAGTTGCTAGAGGGCAGGGATGCCATCCAGAGGGACCTGGACAGGCTGCAGAGGTGAGCCCAAGCCGACCTCATGAAATTCAACGAGGCCAAGTGTAAGGTCCTACACCTGGGTCAGTGCAATAACAAGCACAAATCCAGGCTGGGTGGCAAGTGGCTGGAGAGCAGTCCTGAGGAAAAGGACCTGGGGGTCTGGGTTGATGAAAAGCTCAACATGAGCTGGCAATGTGCACGTGCAGCCCAGACAGCAACTGTGTCCTGTACTGCATTAAGAGAAGCATTGCCAGCAGGGCAAGGGAGGTGATTCTCCCCCTTTACTCTGCTCTTGTCAGATCCCACCTGGAGTACTGTGTGCAGTTCTGGAGCCCCCACCACAAGAAGGACGTGGAACTGTTGGAGAGAGTCCAGAGGATTGCCACAAAGATGATCAGAGGGCTGGAACACCTCTCCTATGGGGACAGGCTGAGAGAGTTGGGGTGCTTCAGCGTGGAGAAGAGAAGGCTTTGAGAAGACCTTATATTAGCCTTCCAGTATCTGAAGGGGGGCCTACAGGAGGACTGGGGATGGACTATTGACAAGGTCTTGTAATGACAGGATGAGGGGTAATGGGTTTAAACTGGAAGAGGGAAGATTTGAACGGGATGTTAGGAGGAAGTTCTTTACAGTGAGGGTGGTGAGACACTGGAATAAGTTGCCCAGGGAGGTTATGGCTGCTCCCTCAAGTGTGTTCAAGGCCAGGTTGGATGAGGCCTTGGGCAACCTGTTCTAGTGGGAGGTGTCCCTGCCTATGATGGGGGGTTGGAACTGGATGATCTTTGGGGTAATTTCCAACCTAAACCATCCTATGATTCTATGATATAATTGCAAAAGTTTAGTATAAATATACTAGATAAATTTTTATTTCTGGTTCTGTAAATCTCTTAATTATGTAACCTCTAAAGAGTTTGAAGGAGCCATTTTTTCCAACACTTGCAAATGTGCAAGTATGTATACAAACTGACAATTGTGAGAAGACCTATTACATGCATATTGATGCATCCTGATAAAAATGCTTTTCAGGAAAAAGTAACATTTGTGTTAAGAAGATAATGGAGTATATTAATCATTTATTACAAGTTATATGGGGCTATACTGAATGACATTTAATCTCTATGAATTGTTACAGAAATTTCACATTTCTGGGTGAAAAAGAAAAAAACAAATTTCAGATGAACTATGATTAGTAGGTATAATATTTTGCTTTTACAAGAATGCAATTTTTATGCAAGAAAGGTCAAGATTTACATGTGGATCATAGTAAGTTAATCATAGAGTCATAGAATCACTAAGGTTTGAAAGGACCTCTAAGATCATCAAGTCCAGCTGTAACTCAACTACCATGACCACTAAACCATATCCTGAAGCAACACATCTACACACTTCTTGAACACCTTCACAGATGACAACTCCACCACCTTCCTGGGAAGCCTGTTCCAATGCCTCGCCACTCTTTAAGTAATTTTCCTAATACTCAGTCCAAACTTTACTTGGCAAAACTTAAGCCAAATCCTTCTCATCACTAGTCACTTGGGAGAAGAGACCAACATCAGACTCTCTACAACCTCCTTTCAAGAAATATTTCAGGTTATGTACAGGTGCTGGTGAAGAAGCTGATAGCTTGCCATGTGAGTTATTGAGGACAGATGATTAAATAAAACACTAATATTTAACAGAGGATTTTAATTGCCATGATTTTTTTGTCTGACATAGGTGACTGAAATGTGAGCTGAGACAACTAAGTAGGAAGTGAGACAGAAAAAAAAGCCCATGCATTTTGCCAGAGAACTACACAACTATTTTAAATTAAGTCAAGTACACATAGAGTGATTATAATCTTGGTACTTTGATCACAACCAAATTATTTTTCCATAACCAAATTATTTTTCCATTAGCAAAAATAAAACAGTGAAATTTTACCACTAGATGGATAATTAAGGGAAATAAATAATTAGAAATAAATAGATATTTCTTACTTATATATTTCCCATTGTTGTTTGGAATTAATTTTATACAGATTAAAGCAATGAAAACTAATACTTTCTAATTCTTAAATAGAGATAATATCCTCAATGCTTTAGTTAGTGGTAAAAAAAAGAAAATATAGTGCTCCCCAAAAGTTTAAGATGTAAAAACGGAACATTTTCCTTCCATGTTAAGGCTGATAAATGCACGTCAAGTGAAGCAGTGAAAGTTGCTAGGAGGAATGCATTTTAACTCAATGAAAAGTAAAGCATAATGCAAAACTATGAGAATCACTACAAGACATTCATTAGGTTATATGCATATTTAGTTTTTAAGTTCTATTAATTGTAATTATTAGAAATAAATAATATTGTTGAGAAATGCATTCTAATTAAAACAAAATGCTATGAGTTTTAGGAATTATTTTTAATATTTCATTCCTTTCCACAATTAAATGCCTACCTATGAGCTCACAATTTTGGAGGAGGGAAATCTGCTTTTCTCATGTACAATCTGTCTCTTTAGAGGCAAGTTTATATTTGCCTTCTGGCTTGTTAATAGAATATGTAATTTTACTTTTTCTGTTTTGTTGCTGGAGAAATGCGCACTTGAGATTTTTAAATTCTAAGCGTCTTTTTCAGTGTGACAGTATATGTAATTCAAATGAACTGTGAAATACTCTGCAAAACATCTTTATCAATTCAAATCCCATGTTTTTCATTTAAAGACAAAGCAAACTCAGAAGTGAGATACTTAGGCAACTAAAATTCATACTTTAAAATTCTGTCTTATTTTTCTTCTTCCCATGCTCATTCTCTAAGATAAATAGAAACTATGGAAAGCATAACTAATGCATTCTCTGAAGAACTGCAAATGATAACTCAAAACCCAAAAGATTTCCATTTACTGCTTAGTAATTTCTTTTTTTCAGTAATTTCAATTAGATAATCCACAGTATTTTACCTTATAAGGAAAATCAATTACTTGTTTTTTAAAATACTCCATGCAAAGGAAAACATGTCCTTAGTAGTATTGTTTTTGAAATTGCAAAGTCTTCTTTTTGAACTTGTAAGGTCTTGTTCAGTTCAGCTCTTGGCTTCTTGCAAAGTACTTTTCTCAATGACTGAAAAGAAATTATAAAATCATTACTGATGAAATATAGAGATGGCTTGCAAACTGAATACATAATAAAGAGGATGTATTGCTTTGCGAAGTTATCTGGACCATTTGACAAGCAGAACACAATCAAACAATATCTGCTTCCTTGTGGCCAAAAGGGAAGTAATGAATTTAGATGCAAATAAGTGAAATTGTATTTACAAAATGGGAAACTCCAGGCTGCAAAACAGTAACAACCGAGCTAAGATCTAGTTCGCCTACCTGGAGATGAGTGCTAAAGATTCAACCTGAATAGAATGAATCATTATATAAACAGCTGATCAGGTCACAACATCTACTTTTAAATTGTGCCCAAGGGGCAGATATAGAAAGTAAGCTTGCTTCTACAGCTCCCTTATAAAGGGATCTCCCTTATGAAGGGATGCCTAGGTTTTGTGTAATAGCCTACTCACTAGAGTACTCAGAACTGCAAACTTTATTTTAGGCCCTTTTTATTCCAAGAGAGCTTGAAGCCATGGACCTGAGTGAGAAGCTACAAAGCATCCTGATGGGTGTAGTAATCATGAGCAAGGAATGAGATCTGAATTAATATTAGACAAGAAAGCTATCCTAAGTAAAAATGGAAGAATTAGTCTTCTGGTTTCAGATGTCAGGATTGTCTCTGTATTTTATACAAAATGTGAAATACACTGGCTTTACAACAATAAGTTTTCAAACCCAGTATTTACTCTTTAAGGAGAAAGCTGGATACTTTCATGTATTTTCTCCCTCTGACATTGCTGCAATTATTAATAGTTGTTATGAATTATTAATAATATTGTATGAATATTATTTTTATTATTAATAATAATCAAAATTTTGGGGAAAATTCCCTGAAGTTCTTTGGCTGTTTGGTCAATAAGAGGCTATTACACAAAGATTATTTAGAAACACAGAATCAAGGAGTTTAAACAGTTTAACCAGTCAGAACTTGGAAGACAGGGAACCTGATAACAGGGGAATTCCTGACCTAACCTATACTCACAGACGCAATAGGTACAGAGTGTCTCGGGGAGAGAAGGAGAAAAATTTGCTTTGCCGCTGTGCTGTAGGCTGCAATGCACGCTGCAAACATGTTCCTGCTGTGAAAGAGGTGCAAATAGACGTCCCGTCCTGGTGGAGGCAACAGGAAAAGAGAAACGGTCCTAAATCACCCTTCCTTAAATACACTATTTTGAAGGGTGAAACCGGCCAATAGGCATTAGCGTCCATTGTTTTGGCCAATGAATTCAAAGTCCTAGCCTAGGTGTCCAGCCTAGCATTTGAGAGACAGCACAAGACACCTGACTTGGTCATGTGCCATGGGGCTTTCCTGGAACCAAACCCCCATTGTGTGCTCAATCCTGCCTCTCCCAGAACCTTGCTACAGGAGGAGGAGAGCCAGGGGTCCGAACCAGTTTGGGCAGGATTTATGCCCTACCAGGACAGACACATGAGGGAAATGGCCAAGGACGTAGGTGACCATATGTTTTTTCCTTTGATTTTGTCAGTGAGATGGAAAGGCTTCAGACAGAATGAAGAGACCCTGTGTGCCAACATCTGTTTGTTGAACTGGTGCTCTTAATCGGGGATCACTGTTACAATCATGGACCCCTCTTAGAAGGTGTGAGCTCCACTTGACAAAAGTGTAAAGGGTCTTCCAAATTAACAGACAAAGACACAATAAAAGGGACAAGGGATATCGATCATTGTTTGCCCTTTAGGAAAAGAAACGTGCAGTGACTTTGAAAAAGGACTGATTTTGGAAAATGTGCTCGTCCTGTTGTACAGAAAGTCTTGCAATATAACAAAGTGTTGCCTTCTCTCCTTAGAAGCTGCTCACTGTATAAATCTTTTCCTGTGGTTTTCTAAGACAGATTCAAAATCATAAGTTGCATGAATTAATTTTTAAAAATGAACTTAAATGAATTCATTCTGGCAACTGTGTGGTTTTGTATCTGTGGGAGTTGGAGTTTTCCAGAGAACGGAAAACCCATAGTGAATATTTATCATAGAAGCACTTTAGAAGACCTCTCTTTCACCATGAAGATATATGAATAGCTATGAAATACTTTCAATAGCTTAATAATATTAAATATTTGTAGTGAACCAAGTTTGTAAGTAAATAATAATAATAAAAATATTAATTTCTTTTACCTAACAAACAGACATCAGAGATATTTTCAAATGTTTTTAAGAGTTATAACTGTGAGCTGTTTATAAAATTATTTGACTAGCTGACAGAGGGAGTCTGAAGATTTGGTATTACCTAGCCTCCAAATCAATCTTTTGGTTGGAACTGGATGATCTTTGAGGTCTCTTCCAACCTAGACCATTCTATGATTCTATGATTTTAGTATAATCTTTCCACAGTAATTAGTATCTAGAATAGAATATTTATATTTAACAGAACCAATTCAAAACAGGTGTTCGTAAACTGAATAGTTTTACATTTGTCTTAGATCAGGACACTTTAGACAATATATTCTAAAATAACTCATTATTTTAGGTTCACTTATTTTATCAGTCAGCACTGCACGTTAATTAAGATTAAACTAATATTCCTGTGCTCTTGGACCTTGGGCCTTCAATTAAACCTTTGTTAACTTATGCACCATACCCTACGCATTCAAATAGGTCATATATATATATAATACCTTCCAGGGAATCCGAACTATTGGTTTTGATGACACTTGAAGGCGGGAAATATGAAAGGCTACAGGGAAAGGAGTCAGTTGTAAAGTTCATTCACATATGTGCTTCACAATATCTGTGGATGAAAACATGGAATGAATGAAAGAAGGACACAAGGTGCTAATGTATAATCATAAAATTTGTAGAACAGGTGTTGAAATTATTAGTAATGGTTTGGTCTATGTGTTACTATTAGGAAGCTTTTCTATTAGCTCTCTCTATAGAATGTATTAGGGATGTTAGATAAAATTTTACTCAAGTAGAATTCAATTAATAATTTCAGTCAAAATATTGGACACATTTGGGTTCAGACATTCACAATATTGTTATAATTTCTTTTAAAATAAACTGTAACAAAGATTGAAGAAATTTCAATTTATTTAATGGAATTTTACTTTCTGTTTGCCTTGAATGTTTTTTTTTTTTCAGATTTATTCCCATTTGAGGGGGAAAAGAATCTAAATATATAAATAAAAAGAAAAAAAATAGTTAAGCAGTTTATTTTACATGTTTCTTATTAGCCTGAGCACTTAATTGTAAAACAATCCATTGTTCAGACCAGTCTCTTGTGGAATCCAAACATTAACTCTCAGACTTGTTGCTTCTTATGAAGGTTTGATACATGTTATTTTCTTTGCTACAGTCGTATTGCCTCTCCTTTTACTAAGATTTATAGGAAGATTTCATTTTTTAAGTAGTCACAAACACTGCCATTGTAATCACACCTGATTAGTTAGTTGAGTGCCAACTACTTTATGTGGTAACAACTGTATAATGTAAGAGCAATTACGTGATTAGTTTATTCCTTCTAAGCTTGAGCATTATCACAAGACAGAAAATTGCAGGCTATAAAGAGATTGTTTTTTAGAGCAACTTCCTGTGTTCCCATCATCTGATATTAACTGTTTTACCAGATCATTAATAAATTGTACTGGATTCTTAAATAGGAATATAATTTTTGCAATGGTATTTTTCATTTTTCCCATGATGCGTTCTGGCCTTAGGGTAAATTCTATATTGTCTATACTGCAAGTGGTGTACAAATTTCCCAGTTTATCAGAAAATTAGCCACAGACCTTTAATAATTATTGTCATTCTAGTAGAGATGCAGCAAGCTAATTCCTCCTACCTTTGAGATAATTTCTTATGATTCAGTATAAAGCTGACACTTCAACGCTGTCTCAGCATTTGAGTGAGCATCTCCCTATGTGACAGTGTGTCACTTCAGATAGAGGTTGAAGCTTGCTGAGAACTCGTTTGGGGATCTCATGTACTGTCTCATTAACCAGTGTATTAATGACCAGAAATGATGTTTCATCAGCTTGCTTAATATTTTATATTGGTAGCAGACAACACTGGTGTCAGTGAAAGGTTTGATAAAAACTATCTAAAAACTGATTATTGACTTTAAGATATGATAATAATTTTTTTTCTAGCTAGCTCAAATTTACCAGTTTAATTTGTGCTGACCATTTCTAAAAGCCTGAAATGTTTTACATTACTTGCTGATTGGTTGAGACACTCCTTCCAGTTGAAGAAATACCCCAACAGGTTTTCTGTTTGGATTTAGTGTCAAACATATACTTGAAGTCTAGTACCAGACTGAGAATGTCTTATCATTCTGAATTAACAAGGCTCATACTATTTTTACAGAATTTATAAATAGCATATGAATACTCTTTTGGGTCAACATAAACTATTTTGATATAGTAAAAGATACATCTACCAGTCACAATGTGCTGTTTTACTTTCATTCCTGTAATTTTCTATCCACATTGCTGACATGAGCAATTTTATTAGATGCAAGTGAGCAAATTTTCATGAAATTTATTGACAGAATGGGGAAGCAATTTTTATCTTAAATTTATAACACTGAAAGTAGAAAAAGGAGACAGCCACAAAACATGACTCTATTCTCTGATACCTCTATGGAAAAAAAAAAAAATCAGAGTTGAAAAATTTTATAAATATGAAATATTATTTGAAAATTTTCCCCTAACTGACATATTTGAAACAATTTGACAATTACTTTGCACAGAACAGATCCAAACTTGTGCAAGACTCTGTAAAATAAGACTTCTAGACACTGAAAGCCAAGGGAAAACAAAGCTATCTACTGCAATGTCTAGTAAAACAGTGATCACATAATTTTTCCCAGTACCCCAATAATTTCTTAATGAGCATAAATCGGCATAGTGCATACTAAAGATTCACTTCACCTTTTGACTAGTCTATAACATTTGCATTTATTTATTTGTGTTGTCTATTTCCTTTTATTTCTAACAAAATCAGTCATAGTAAACAGACTAAAAATCATCGTTAATAAAAATATGTATCTCAGAGTGATTCATCTGCACCATTACTGGGATTTGAAGTTCATATCTAAAATGGAGTTATTCTTCTTAAAAGCTAATTATGAAAGCCATTAATTAATTAGAAGCCATTTTAAAATGAGAGTCTAAAGAGACAAACTTCCTATTCCTTTAGCTATATTTTTTATTATATCCTTGCAGGATTAAAGGAAAGGATACCCAGAATATTCATGTAAATACCTATTTGCTGCAGATTTGATAGAATCTAGACTGGACTGACAGCAAAAAAGTGAACACAGCCTGAAAATGTTGATAAAATATTATAAGAGATAAGCAGATAAAACAAATATTATATATTTCATACATAGTTTTTCTTATCATTAGTTTAAAAATACTTCATGTTATATACTGTGTTCTATTCCAAACTACGAATTATACCAAGGAAAAATTCTACATTTGATCTGAAAGATCTTTTTTATGTCTTAAAAAACTCTACAAATATACTGTTTTATCTTAAAATAAATTTTTCATAATGACTTAATGAAAAGTGATATCATTTCCAACAAAGTCTAGTTAAATAATTTCTCTGTCTTTTAAGTTTTCTTTAAGTCATCTTATATGATTTAACTTTTTTTTTTTTTCATTTCAATGATGAATCTGCATTTGTACAGATAACATCTTTGCAGGTATTCGCTCTCTTCATAGACAAACAGAGCCAGGATTTCATTCCAAATATCTTTCTATCAATATTATAAATGGTAAATCACGTTGCAAGAGAGTTTTAACTTTAGTTACTTCATGTGATTTCCTAACAATTGTACTCTTTGCAGGTAGGTTCAATTAATTTAAGAGTTATAGCACATCCAAAACTCACAAACTTCTTTAAGAGACGGGTTTTATTTTTGTTTATTATTTAATATATTTGAAAGGTTAATTTCCTTTGAGTTATGAACTCTTTTTTGTACAGATATATTTTCTCTTGCTTGCTTTCCTAGTCAGTGATTTCTAGACTTCATGAGAATGCAAGATGAAGTGAATGTATAGTGAGAAAAGATTTTTTTTTAAATCAATAAAGTATGAAAAATATATCATCTTAATTACCAATTGTAGTTCCAGAATTTCTTTCCAATTTACTCAAGTTGCATAGAAAGGGTCTTCCTGATAGCCAAAAAAGGACAAAAATATTTCTGCCTTTGGATTTCGTCCTGACTCTTGTCTGATAACGTACCCAGAAGATGTGGCATATGTATAGCAAGAGTTGAGTTTTAGTCCAGTTACTAAAGTTTCCATCAGGCCTCTAACATGGAGTCAAATCAAAGACTCACCACTCACTGGTGTTTTTCTCAAGCAGAGATGAAATTCATCAGTATTTCATCACTTTTAATCAACAGTCAAAACAAATTAATGTTAATGCTGACATTTGGTAACAGATATTGTGAGAAAAAATAATAATCTAACAACCTTAAGTTTATAATAAGTCATGTTCTTTATTTCCACTATAAGTATACGTAATTGTTTCAGATAATTTGAAAACCCTTAAGGGGAGAAAAATCCACTCAAGCTCTCTAAAATACATAGACATTATCTGAAAGCTGAAGCCATGACAAATATTCACAGATATACGGTGCTGTCTTATCTATGTCACTGTGAATCAGTGATTATAGTTCAGTAGCCAAAGGAGTTATAGTGACGCTTGGCGAAATACCAAGAACTTCTCATGCCTCTAACTCCTACACCTATTTTACATATCAGCTGAAGAGAAGCAGTAGGCTTTCTATAAATTTAATAAATACATGCTATTGCATTCATTCTGTATCACATTTTCAGTGCAGAGGAGATAAGCCAGGAGCATGAAACAATTTAATGCCAATGTGTGACCAGTCAGGTTTGTAATAAAGGGCTAAAACAAATGACGTTTCATTGTACCTTCTCCTAGTAACTTTAATGCAAAAATCTATACATAACATAAGAGCTAACAAACTTCAACCGTACTTCATCTTGAATTAAGAGATATTGCCACCACTCTAGAACAATGCCAAAAAGATAATGGTTGTCTGCTACTGAATTCTGTAAACACTGAGGTGAAGCCAAGACATTTATTTTGTAAGTTATTGATCTTATGACAAAATTCTATTACAATGACTTTATTTCTAATACATTAAATGATAGATGTGTATTTAATAATTGTATGTGATAGATGTGGATGCAGTACACTGACAGCAGCTTGCACTGCAATCTTTACCTTTCTATGTATGGATTGGCTACAACTCAAATAACAGGTACTTCGTACCTTTCAGACACTTAATGACACTTTTACTGACAGAAGCAGAGCTTTATTCCTATCATTATTACTGATTTTGACAATAAATATTTTTCTTCTATTGGCTGAAATAATTGTCACTAAGTAATATTTCTGCTGTAAAACGTGATGGCAGAGATTAAGCATCTATCTGATTTAAGGTATGTTCAATCTTTATATAAACTGTTCAAATAACTGGACATAGTGACCAAATTAACAGGTAAGAGGAAGAGAGATGAAAATACTCTCAGTCAATCCCAATTCACTTCACTGAATGTCTCTTTCTACAAGATGGCTGACAAGGAAAAAATCTATTTCCTTGCATTATCAGAGTACTGAAAATGAACAGTGATTTGGAGAATAACTATTCCATTGTTTTCCCCTTGTCTTTATATTGTGAGACTACTGTATAGTTTCATAGTGGAGTAAAACTGTACTTTCTATTATGTGTAATTTTCACTGATTTTAGTGAGATTTTACATTCATTAAAAAAAAAAAAAAACAAACACCTGAATTGGTGTTTTATATCAAGTTTCACATTACCCCTTTTAAATCTTTTAGACTACTATGAGATAGAATGTGATGGTAGAATATTGGATGACAATATTTTATAACAAAATATTTTGCAAGAAAATATGAAATTGCTTGTAAAATACACATTCTAATTTAAGCTTGAGAGATTCATGGTAGACAAAACTGAAACAGTATTAAAAAATTTGAAATAATAAGAATTCTATTCAACACCTTTTGAGTATTAATGCTACTTAAAACAATAACCAGTATTCTCTCTGGCACTACTTAATTTATGCTCATCTCATTCTGTAAAGATAAACCTTTGCACACATTCAACAAAAGGAAATGAAGCTTAATTATTAATATCATTTAACTTTACCCTTCTTCAGGTTATGATTAAGATAAAGCTGTCAATACAGAGATAAGAACCAGGAAAGTTCAGCTGTTGCAGTTTCTAAATAGGTAATTTAAACACCATTTCATGTAGAATGAGGATCGTGGTACTTTGTTTCTCATAATGGAAATTCTTTCCACAGGCTCTGCAGGATACCTGATTCTGCACTTGGAGATTGGACTTACCCAGTAAAGGAGAAACTAAAATACAGTTCCTTGAGGCAGTTCACACACTTAGCTCCAGCCTTCCAGATTAATTGAATGTCTAAGAGTGAAACAAGGCAACCTCTTTTAATCATGCTGGTGTTAGTCCTCACTGCTGAAAGAACTGAAAAATGCTACCACTGAATTTTGAAACCACCATCCAAAAGAGCCCATTGAAAATCTTGTTATTTTGTGGAAGGTAAGATGAGCAGAGAAAGTTCCAATGCTATTTAATGATTTGTGATTGATGATTACTCCTTAGTAGCTGAAGTACTGTTTTTTACCTAAAAGCTTTAACTGATCAAAGTTTCTTGTAGGTTTCTGTAGCTACAAATAGCGACAGTATTCTACTATTTTTTTCCCCCTCCTCTTATTTCTATTATTCTGTGAATAGCCTTTTGTGTTAGTTCTCAATCCTTAAAGTAGACTGACCTAGACCAGTTTTGTTAGTGTCTGTGGAATTCTAATTACTTTTATCAAATGTTTAGTTAATCGACAGCATTAAGTATGACAGGAAGAAGTCATCTTTTGACTAATGTACATAATATGTGGTGTGGGTATGGGAAATTTCTCTATGGGATATCTTATTCTTTATTTCCTGTATCTTATTGTTTGCACTTTTAATATGTTGAATGTTATAAAGACACTTAAAGCCAGTGGGATCATCTTATCAAATGGAATGTAAAAAAATGAAGGCCAACTCAAAGGGATCATCTTGCAGTCTTTCAGAATACAATGCTCCCGCTGTGACTTCGGCAGAATAGATAGATTATCAGAATCATAGGTTTTGTTTTGACCTGTAATCTCTTTTTCTCCAACTATAACAGTAGATATTAAAAACTCAATGTTCACTGCCTTGTGCTATTTTCTGTATTTTTTTCCAATATATCTATTACTTAGAACTTCCACATTAACTATTACAAGCAGTAAGTGGCTTCCACTTCTTCAAATAATACATATAAAAATATTACATCTATAAGCAAGAAATGTGTTTTTAATATATTAATCTTAATTAATTCCACCATAATAATCTGTGAACAATTGTAGATATAGACTGGAAGACTGAATTCCAGAAAAATCCAACTGCCTGGTTAGTACCCCCATTTGCACATATACGTAAACTCTCTTAAGCACAGAAGGTGCAGTTAAAATTGGTTTGTATGTTGGAAACAGAGAATAGATCAAGCAAACTTTTATGCAAAGGGTTGCAACAAAATGCACAAGAGGAAAGTTACTATGACTAATGTGGTATGAGAGCTTATAGATCACAAAAACACAGGTTTTGAGATTCACAGGGGAAATGGTAGCATCAGAAGCTGAATAAGGTTGTGTAAAATATCATGGCTGGGAACACTTAGCTCCCTATATATCTAAAGAGCTGGATTCACATGCTAATAGTGAACAAGACAACTGCCATTGCATTCACTGGGTGCAGGCATAAGTGTCATGACAAAGAGTAAAACCTTTTTCATTCACTTTGGCTCTAACAAGACCAGATCAATGAGGCAGCATAAAAGGAGACCAGCTTGATCTTTAAAAGCCAAAAATGCATAAGCGAAATTTCACAGCTCAGTAATTTATCTTCTGTAGTCTTTCACAGTTCCACCCTGGAAGACACATTGAACAAAACAATGACAAGGATACTAACATTTTAGAAGGAATGCTACTCTTGAATGAACAAATATTCATATGCAGTTTTTTATAGTCAGTATTTGTCAGCCTACATGCAATTTTATTTTGCTATTGTCATTGTTCACTAGGAGTAACAGAATTTGCAGAATGTTATGGAAAGCCTATGTAAGGACACAACAAAGAATTTTCTATATGTTGTCTTTGCATAGTGAAGTTTTATTTTATGTCCCAAATGCAGCAGTGCCCTGGCTTAGTACAGTCTTTTCCTACAACATATAAGTTAGAGATGAGAAGCTCAATATGAGCCATCAGTGTGCTTTTGCATCCCAGAAAGCCAGCCAGATCCTGGGCTGCATCAGGAGAAGTGTGGCCAGCAGGACGAGGGAAGTGATCCTTCCCCTCTACTCTGAACTGGTGAGAGCACACCTGAAGTACTGCTTCCAGTTCTGGAGCCACTATTACAAGAGGGATATGGATGTGCTGGAACATGTCCAGAAAAGGTCCACAAGGATGATCATGAGGAGCACCTCTCCTATGAGAGTCTGAGGGAGTTGGGACTGTTCAGTTTGGAGAGGAGAAGGCTCTGAGGAGACCTTATTGCGCCCCTCCAATATCTGAACCAAACCTACAAGAAAGCTGGTGTGGGACTTTTTAGGATGTCAGGTAGTGATAGAACTACAGGGAATGCAAGAAAGCTGGAAATTGATAGATTCATACAGGATGTTAAGAAGAAGTTCAACATGAGGGTGGTGAGACCCTGGAATAGGTTATCCAGGCAGGCGGTGGGAGTCCTATTCCTGGAAGTGATTGAGGCCAGGCTGGATGAGTCTCTAGACAGCCTGATCTAGTGTGAAGTATCTCTGCCCATGGCAGATGGATTGGAACTAGGTGATCCTTGTTGTCCCTTCCAACCCTGACTGATTCTATGAAAGTAGCGTGTACAAAAAAAGTCTGGGTTGAGACAAAAGGTTGAGATAGATTAAGTTTAATATAAACATGATATCATAATGAAGGAAATCCTTTGTTAATCTTTGCTCAGAGTATTGAAAGACTGATGCACAGAGATGTTTTGACTTTAGTGGTATGAAAGACATGGGTACAGAATGGAACTGAACTAATGTAAAGTTACTGGTAGGCACAGATAGATACACTGCTGAAGGTCTAAAGAGATGAAACTTGGCAGATATTTTTATTAGAGATAATGAGTGTCTAGGAGCTAAGCAATGCCAAGTAAAAGGAATGTAAGCTTTGTCCAAATAAGTAGTTGCCTCCTGATAAAATTTTGCTAGCCAATCACTGCTGTACACAGCTGCACTAACCAATTAGTATTTGACGCGATGTAAAAGTTTTGATATTTAGAATATATAAGCTGGTGCTTTGCACTCAATAAATGGACACCTTACTTGTACAAGTAGCGTCCCATCTCACCATTGCTGTTATCATAATACACAATTACCTTAGCCTTTTTGTAGAAAAAGCACAGCAGTAAGCAGCAGCAAGTAGAAGCTAGGTTGCTAAAAACTCAAGCCAGGTAGCTACCCTCACATCCCTCTTCATCCATCTGTCATCCTAGTGGAAGAAAGCCAACACCCAAACCTGGAACCCAAAAGCAGGAACCAGAACAGAAAGCCTCTCATGTTTCATGTTACAATGTGTACTTCAAGCCCCATAAAACTTTGCTCCAGCCAGCACTTTCATTTTGAATCTGGCATGAAGCAGGATGATTTTGAATAACAGCAGCAGACCTAACCCATGACAGAGACTAACTATATATTGACTGCTTACCAGTTTGGACCCAAACATTCAGAAGAAACACATGAGATTTCGAAACAAGGACTCTAAAATAATAATCTCCCAGCATAAAAAATTATGTGCCATCTATAACACTAAGAATCAGAAAAAGAAAGGAGTAACATAGAAATAACAATAATTCAATATATGTCTTGTCAGCCATCATTTCTGTGGATTTGTTTAGTCTTAAATATACTTCATACCAAAAGAATAGATACTTCAAAATGTAGTTATATGGCAAGGTTACTGTAATAACTGATTTGATTCTCAAGAACTATCTTCTGGTTTTGAAATACACAAAAGGTTTTATCATTTAAACCATATGTTGGAGACGAACATCAACTGTGAGTGTATATGGATGTGCTCAGTCTTAGAGTTAAATTGGAAATGTAAGACACTAGCCCTGTAAAAGGACTTACCTATACCATAAATCTGATATTAAGCACAATTTAAAAACAAAAAGTAAATTTTAATTCTTATTTTAATTAAAGGGAAAGAATAAGTTATGAGTAGGGAATGTGTAGTATTTTTAAAGAAAAATAAATTACTTTTAGTAATTCACCTGTTTACTCTGGACAGACTTATGCAGTTGAAGGACTGTTTGTGAAAAATTAGTCCAAATTATGAAACACCATGATTAGGTATACTAAAAACCATACTTTTAATTGTGGTTGGCACTCAGTACAGGGGAGAACTCCTGGTTTGAACTAATATTTTCAAATGGTAGGTAAGGCTGAAAGAATACAGGAGGACTGCGGAGGGACAATTGACAAGGTCTTGTTATGACAGGACAAGGGGTAATGGGTTTAAACTGGAAGAGGGAAGATTTAAATGGGATGTTAGGAGGAAGTTCTTCACAGTGAGGGTGGTGAGACACTGAAATGGGTTGCCCAGGGAGGTTGTGGCTGCTCCCTCCATGGAGGTGTTCAAGGCCAGGCTGGATGAGGCCTTGAGTGACCTGTTCTAGTGGGAGGTGTCCCTGCCTACAGCGGGGGGTTGGAACTGGATGATCTTTTAGGTCCCTTCCAACCTAAACCATTCTATGATTCTATGATAATAAGTGTGCTATCAGTTATATAGTTGAAAACAGAAAAGAATATCTGAATGCCAAATAAATTTATCATTTTTATTTTCTGTGCAACTGAAGACTAATTAACTCTCCACACATAATTTTACCCACATTGGCTGTTTACGGTTAATTAAAGGGAAAAAGAAATGATATACTAATTTTTCAAATATTATGATTTTGCTCTTAATGCTTTGGAATACAGACTTACCTGCAGACAATATCCAACTGTTTCTCATCAAAACCATATACTGGTTATTTAGCATATGTGGGTTTTTTCGTAAAGGAAGAGTAAAAGTGAACACTACAAAATCAAGACACTTTTGTGTTTTCTGTGTTCTTTCAGATTTTTCTTATGAATTGGCACATTTAGTTTACAAAGAGTGAACACTTTTTTTTTTTTTCCACCGCCCTCTTTTAGGTGAGGGTATGAATCTTCAAGCTAAAGAGTAATCCCCACATGCTTGCTCTCTGGTCAAAGTACTATTTCAACATTTATAATGTATGAAGCAAAGCAGTTCTGTCATGAAGAAACAGTAATTCAAAATGCCCTTTATTATGGCACGGAGACAACTTTACCGCAGGTTGAGAATCCTAAAACTTAAATTAACTCTTCAGCTGGACCAAGGGCAAACATTCACATGTATTGTCTCAGACCTCTGGAAAAGTCCTTTAACATTCTGTAACATACCCTGAGAACAGCCTGAGCAGGTGGAAAAAGAATCAGTAATTTCTTCTTTCAGTTCTGTAAATTCATTTTTGGGCAGGATCAGGGAAACTGAGTCTAAGAAAATTAAGTCTACTGAATTGGAATTAGCAGTTTAAAGATTGTACACAGACCAGCAATTTCTCTATATATTTGAAGTCTGACATTGGTAGACCTTTATAATCTTCCTTCCTTTTGCTGAAATGTCAATGATGGCTTTTTGAAAGGCCTATGACTTGAGCATGCTCATGAAACGAAATACTTAGATTAAAGTATATTCTTTTTACAGTGTCAGCTGAAAATATTATCTCTTCTTTGATATTATACAGCACTGCATATTATTAAGCCATAGTTTTATTTCTTTCCTTAAAAATGTATAGCTACATTTTGTTGAAACAGCTCATATATAAAATACAAGAGCAACAAAACAAAAATCTGACCCCTCCAGTAAGAAAATAAAACCCCAGACATTTTCCCATGAAGAAAAAAATATTTCAGTACAAAGTAATATAAAACATTACTTTTATTGCTTGTATTCTACTCATCATAAAGTAGAAGTACATATCATTATTTAAAAATTCAGTATTGAACCTGTTTTAATTAATGTCCTTGTTGAACAAAGCATCAAACAATAGCTCTTTTACTTCAAAAACATTAAATTAGTTTCTAAGGGAATTATCAAGGTATTTGGAATTTAAAGTTGATTTCAGTTTACTGTGTATTGTAGATCTGTTCACTACAAGTATGAGTTTGTTTTATTCCTCTCTAATGGAAATCTTCTTAGGCTGTATTTTGTTTTAATAAAAAAAAAAAAAAAGTACTCGTAGACTGTCCCAAATAAAGTTGCAACCTTTAGATAATTCTTTACATCCTTTGTAGGGTTTCATTTCCTTTGAAGTCTATTCAGTTCAAGCTTTGCTGACGACAGTTAAAAGATGGTACAACTCTGATCAGGACAGATCAACAGCTAAGATTTCATATTCTGTTCCTCATATTACTTCGATAATTGTCATCATGTTTTTTTCCACACCCTTTTCACAGCTGCCTATTTTCCATACAGATACGCACATTGTTACATCACTAGGTTTCATTCAGCAGACCTGCTGTGTTAGTTTGGCCCTCAAAGGGAAACTAATGGTACTAACATCTATGTCCATTTGGTTAAGCCATTAACCATTATGTTTTGTGGTTTACAGAAGAGATGAAAGCTAGGGGAAAATAGTATGAAGATGGAATAGACAAAATGTCCCTGTACTGTGATAGGCCTTCAAAGGAAGGTTACAAACCCAAAGGATTATTTTGTTGATTACAACATACTCCAGGTGTCATTGTGTAATGTCTCTGGTCACTAAGCACAGTAGCTTACGCCCATGAAAGTGATAAAAATATCTTATAATAAAGGATTAGATAAAAGACCAGCAAGTAAAATGCTGTACTATTTTATTAGGTTTATTAAGTTTACCTGTCCTAGAAGCTTTAAAAAAAAAAAACCCACAAATCTTTTCATAAAGGGTTATTAGTCCTCAGTCCCCATTCTCTCTCATTATGAGGAACAATGCCTCTTTGGAGAAAGGCATGAAAGAATTATTGTTCCTAGCAGAGCACTGATTCATCCCATCTCACTGTATGCAAGGAATAATGAAGAGGAGAGAAAATAAGGATTGCACGTGTCTAAATTTATATGTGAATAAGTAAAGGGCACCAGCATGATTTATACTTACAAACCTCAGAAAATGCAATTTTGTGTTGCTATAATGCAGGTATAAATATAAGTTTCAATAAAACAATATTACTTTTAAAGGAACTTTATTGTAGGAAAACTGAGAAGGGAAGTAATATCTACTTATTGTCTTCTGGAAGTGAGTAAATAATTTCTTATGAAATTACAGTCTCCTTACTTATAAAAAAGTCTTTATACTGTAAATGATAGGATTAAAATCATAAGGTTACAGTAAGCAAATGTGCTTTCTCTTTCACAGATCTATATTTATGTCAGCCTTTCAAGATTTAAAAATAAAAGTATTAGGACTCTATTGCATTTGGTTGAGATCTGACTTCCAGCTGAAGCCACAGAAGATTTAAATGCAGTGAAACCGAAAGCAGCGCAGACTGCAATTCGACAAGACCGCTAGCTTTCTCACCGGAACACAGCACACAGGGTTGGGCTGCAGGGGGCAGCAGTCTCTCCAGTAGCCTAAGACAACAGCAATTAGGCAGGCTGAGAAATAAGGAAGACAGACAAACAAACAAAACCAAACATCCAACAAAACCCAAGGGTGAGTAATCCAGGCGTATCCCAGCAGCGTGCAAGCTCAGTTGTCCAAAAAGATCCAGACATGGTGGCAATTTCGCCGAAGGCTATAGGGGAAAACTGCTGACACCAAGACAGAGGCCATACACAAACATGTAGGCATCCAGGCCCCTGGCTGCACAGAGTGCCTGAGCCTGGCACTTGCAATGGAGGGTGGCAGAGGTATGTTAGTTGTGAACAGGTGAATGATATGCTCAGCCTAGTGGCTGAGCTGAAGGAATAAGTGTTAAGACTAAGGACTATAAAAGAATGTGAAAGGGAGTTAGACTTGTGGAACCAGGCTCTGCAGACCACCCTAGCAGAGGGACATGACCCAAGAAATCCACCAGGGTTGGAAGGGCCTCCAACCTGTTGCCCTGAAGCATGCTGTGAACACTGCAGCAAAGGCAAGGTCTTACAGAGATGATCCAGGGGCCTCTGATGTAATAGGACACATGAGGGTAGCTCCGATGAAATGCCTTGGGGGAACAGTGGGGTAGCCTTCTAAGAAGGTGGCATGGTGCCTCTACACCAGTGGATGCAGCCAGGGCAACAAACAGGAAGAGCTGGAAGCTACTCTGCTGCAGTAAAGCTATGACATAGTGACAGTTGCAGAAACTTGGTGGGATGAACACTATGACTGGATGTGGCTATTGATGGCTACAAGCTGTTCAGAAGGAGAGGAAGAAGGGGTGGAGGTATTGCCTTTCTTATAAAGAAGTGGATAGTGTGAAGAGTTGTCACTAAAAAATAGCCATAAGCAAGTGAATTAGTCAGGACAATTAGTGAGGCAGGAATCATAAAAATATGTAGTTATTTTTATTTCCAAAAAGCCCCACCCACAAACTATAGTTAAAATCTTCACAAGGATTCTTACGGACATTTTAGTAATTTAGTAGAATCAGAAAATTAAAAAAGGTTTAGCTACAAAATGGCTTTGCCACGTTTATCAATAAAAGGCAGCCATAAGCCGTAGTGAACATCTGATCTACTCACTGCAGTGGAGTAGGAATTTCTAGATGGTCTTTTGGCCTCTTTGCTGTGGTGTATGGAACTGAAAAATTATAATCCAGCAGTGGATGTACACAGCATTCAGTCCAATGTGAATAAACCTGCCAAAGTCCAAAGTGTTTGTAGACACAGCTTCCACAAGGCAAATCTTGTAAAGTGGCACTACCTCAGCAGCGCAGGGAAAAGCCAGACTGCTCAGCATGCTTCCATGAATAGCAATGGTTTATGTTACAGGCAGGTCCCTCCAGCAAGAAGTCAGGATATGGCAGTCTGAAAGCAGGGGGCTGCATGCTTCCTCTTCACCCTTCTTCAAGATGCATCTCTGTGGCCATTTGAGCTAGATTTCTAGCTCAGACATAAGAAAAAGTAGTGAGGAGGTAAACTTTCTAGGGATAGGCTAAATAATAGCAACAATGGATAAATGAATATAATTTCATTGGAGCATCAAGAGCCTTATGTCTGGAAGTACAGCTTGTTCTGCCCTTTTTGCTGCTTACTGCTGCGCCCGCTGCTATCTTCCACCACTGCTGTTTTGGCTGCTGCTGCTGCTTGACTCCTTCCACATCCTCCTTAAGGTTATATATATAATTTTTCTTTCTTTCTTTCCTTCCTCTTTTGTAGTAGTATATTCATTTTATACTGTTATATTTAGTTTAAACTATAAGAAAATACAATTTCATTTTTCCTGAATTTCCAAAAGAATCTGTGTTGTAGTGAGTCTATTCTACTGGGCCGGGTGGGGATGGATCCGCTGTAACTCAGTCCACATCAAGGTCCCCCTAGACAATGTGTTTAGTTGCCATATATATATATATATGCTGGGGCAATTTGCTCTTCCCTATTCAAGCCTGCAGGGGTGGGGGAAGGAACTTCATGCCTATTTCTTCCCCCATTCCAAACCTCTGGAACCATTAGACCAAAAGCTTATTAGTAGGTTTTAGGGATCAAGACAACAAAGGGAGCCTTGCAGCAGGAGTCTACTACAGGCTGCCTGATAAAGCAGATCCTTTTTACTCCAGCTCAAGGAGACATCATGGTCACAGACACTTGTCCTTCTGGGGAATTTTAACCACTGGCATCTCTTGGAATAGTAGCACAATTAGATAACAATTTCTTAAGACAGCCCTACATGAGGGAATGCATTATTGGACATATTGGTCACAAATGCAAATGAAATCATCAGGGATGTCAAAGCTGAAATCATCCTGGGCTGCAGCGATCATGCACTGGTGCAGTTCACTGTTCTAGGGGGTATCAAGTTTATGAGAAGCATACTTTGAACTGTAAATTTTAGAAAAGCAAACTTCCAGCTCTTGAAGGACTTAGTAAATATGGTGTTGCGGGATATCTATTTAATCAGTGTTGATATCCACGGAGGGGGGTCCTGGAGCCCCCCAGGGTTCTTTGGGTACACGGTTGGCAGGTAAACAAATGCACGAGTTGCTTAAAACACCAGATAAACAGTTTAACAGTCAGAATTTAGGGAACAGAGAGCTTACATACAAAATAGATCCCGACCGTGCCTATAAATGCCCGCGGGGGCGCAAGGGAAAACAACGCTTCTTCCCGAGAAGGAGGGGAAGAAGGAAAAGGACAGACTTAGCCCGGATAGGGAGAGAGAAGGAGAGAGAGAAGGGGGTTAGCCTTGCCACTTCTCTGTAAAGCTGCTATGCCTGCTGCTGCCTCTGCTGCATGCACGTGGCTGGAGCTCTTCACAGCACAACGGGGAGACGAAGAAGGACAATGAAGAAGAATGAAGAAGAACTCCTAACGGCCGCTGGCCCCTGCCTAAATACCCTAGGGGCACGTGAAACTGTCCAATAGGTATTCAGCATTCTCTAGCTGACCAATTGGTTCAAAATAGCCCCACGCATACATGCAGCCCAAGGTTTCCCTGGGTCCCAGGGCCACGTGGTGTGACCCCACCCCTCAACCCCTTCTGGACCTTATACAGAAGGGGGAGGAGAGACTCCAGGGACTGGACCAACTCTAGGGTGTTTATCACACCCATACCAGGACACATGGGAAATGGCCCAGAACAAAGCTGACAGATCTTTAGGGATGTTTTTCAGTAGAGTATGAGATCTCCATCCCCATATGTAAGAAATCAGGCAAGGAAGGCGAGACACCACCATGGCTGAGCTGTGACCTGCTGGCCAGACTAAAGGACAGATTTGGACTCCACAGGGAATAGAAGAAGGAACAGGCATCCTGGGAAGAGTATAGGGATATTGTCTGGTTGTGTAGGGACAAGGTCAGGAAGGCCAAAGCACAGCTGGAACTGAACTTGGCAAGGGATGTAAAAAAAAACAAGAAAGGCTTCTACAGGTACATTAACCAGAAAAAGAAGGTTAAAGAAAGTCTACCTCCCCATGATGAACAACAGTGGGAAACTTGTTTGTACAGATGAGGAGAAGACTGAGATTCTCAACAACTTTTTTGCCTCATTCTTCACTGGCAACCCCTCTCCTAATGGCTCTCATGTTGATGGCCCACAAGTTGGATACCAGAGAGACAAAGCCATTCCCACTCTAAGTGAAGAAAAAGTACATGATCATCTGAGGAACCTGAAGATATACAAGTCCATGGGACCTGATGAAATGCATCCCAGAGTCCTGAGGAAATTAGCTGATGTAGTTGCCAAGCCACTCTCCATGATATTTGAAAAGTCCTGGCAGTCAGGTGAATTCCCTGGGGACTGGAAGAAATTAAACATACCCATTTTTTTAAAGGCTAGAAAGCAGGACCCTGGGAACTACCATACTGTCAGACTCGCCTCTATGCCTGGGAAGACCATAGAAGAGATTTTCCTAGATGCCATGCTAAGGTGTGTGAAGGACAGAAAAGTGATTCAAAGAGTGAGCATGGATTTATTAGGGGCAAATCCTGCCTGACTAGCCTAGTGGCTCTCTATGATAAAGTGACTATATCAGTAGATAAGAGATGACCTATTGTCTGTCTCAGTTTGGGGCCACGAGTGACCTGGGACTGGTGGAAAGAAATGACTCTTACTCCTTCTGAAGAGTGAGAATGAAGATACTGCATGCCAATTGGAAGTTTAAAGAGCAATTCTATTTTCAAGAGCACATATATAAAAGGCAATCAGGTAGAATAGGTACAACCACAAACTAAACTATGAGACTAAACCCATCTAGAATCCTCCACCCCTTCCACCCTCTGTAGGCTTGAGGGTAGGTGTATTGGGTTAAGGCTGGCTACCCTGAGCCCAAAAGCCAATAAAAACTCAAAGCAATTTGGAAGTGAAAAGGTTATAAAGCTTTTAACAATAAATAGAAGGGGGGAAAAAAAGGTTTTTTTTTACAGGAGGTGGGAAAAAGGGGAAACGAAATGCAGGATATGGGAATGAGGGAGAAAATACAGAGAAACGGGGAGAAAGGGGAGAAAATAAAACCATGGCAGGGGATTTAGTCCCAAAGCTGAGGNTTGAGGGTAGGTGTATTGGGTTAAGGCTGGCTACCCTGAGCCCAAAAGCCAATAAAAACTCAAAGCAATTTGGAAGTGAAAAGGTTATAAAACTTTTAACAATAAATAGAAGGGGGGAAAAAAAGGTTTTTTTTTTACAGGAGGTGGGAAAAAGGGGAAACGAAATGCAGGATATGGGAATGAGGGAGAAAATACAGAGAAACGGGGAGAAAGGGGAGAAAATAAAACCATGGCAGGGGATTTAGTCCCAAAGCTGAGGTTCGGTGGTTGGTGGTGCTGAAGGAGAGCAGGATGCAGGAATTTTATGTTGCAAAGAATTAGTCCCAGTTCCAGATGAAAGATAATGGTGGTCTCCACACAGTGTTTTGGGAGCATGTGGTTTGGCAGCAGAGAAACGGCAAGCAGTGGCTCCAGCAGCCAGGGCAAGGAGAAGAGACAGAGAGAAGAAGTGCGCTCCCCTCCTTTTTTATAGCCAAGATCCTAGCAGGAAGTGGGAGTGGCTAACCATGACACCTGGGAAAAGGGTCAGACCATCCCTTGGGAGGAGGCAGGGGGTCCCAGGTGGGCTTAACCCTTACAGTAGGCTGAAACTGGCTTCCACAACTTAGGCCTACAAGGCCTCAGCAGGCCACATGATGCAGCTTAAAATTTCCTGCCAGCTAAGAACCATCTCCCCCACACAAACCACGGGATGAGAAGAGAGGCACACTCTTTCAAAAGAAACAAAGTGAAGGGAGAAAAGACAGGGAGGAGAACGGAAAGATATCAATCAGAAACTGCCTTATAAGCTATGATACTGGAAAGCAGAACAGAATAACAATATTAAAGTATCCTGGAATGCCCAAGTCCACCCTCTGGGATGGGTCTCTGTCCCTATAGTTTTCTTAAGGAAACTTGGGGCCCCCTCAAACTACCACACCTGTGGACACAAAGCATTTGACATGGTCTCCCACAACATCCTACTTGACAAGTTGGAGAGATATGGATCTGATGCGTGGACTGTTCAGTGGATAAAGAATTGGGTGGATGGTTTTATATGGAGGGTAGTGCTCAATGGCTTGAAGTCCAGATGGACAGCAGCAACAAGTGATGACCCCCAGGGGTACTGGAACCTGTGCTGTTTAATATTTTTATTAACAGTATTGACAGTGGGATAGAGTGCATAATCAGCAAGTTTGCAGGTGACACCAGTCTGAGTAGTGCTGTTAATACACCAGAGGGACAGTATGTCATTCACAGGGACCTGGGTAAGCTGAAGAGGTGGCCCCAGGTGAACCTCAACAAGAGTGAGTGCAGGATTCTGCACCTGGGATGGAACAATTCTCACAATCAGTACAGAACTGGGGGATGAGGTGATAGAAAGCATCCCTGTGAAAAAGGACTTGGGGATGCTGATGGATGAAAAGATGGACATGAGCAGGCAGTGTGTGCTTACAACCCAGAAGGCACATCAGATCCCGGGCTGCATCAAAGGTTGTTTTGCCAGCAGATCCAGAGAAGGGTATTTAATGGCGGAGTGATTTAGAAACCATTCTCTTTCCTGTGCTGACTCTCCACCAGGAGCAACACTCCATTTGCAGTTTGTTTAACTGGGACTCCCGGTGGCCATTTGTTTGAGGCGTGCATCAGCATCTTAGCAGCAACTCAGTTCTTCTCTCCTTCCCTCTGCCTGGGTTACAATGTTTTGTATTTTTGTCCTAAGGATCAACACATCATGTGTATATATGCTAGAGTTAATGCTAAGACACTATAAGCATAGTTGGGTTTTTTCCTGTTTTCATGTTCCTATTTTCCAAGTTCTGATTGTTTAAACTGTTTAATTCCATGTTTATAAATACCCTTTATGCAATTAATTCCTGTCAACAGAAAATCCAAAGAATCTAATGGAATTTACCCAATTTAAAAAATATTAATAATAAAAATTAATATTAATACATAATACTCATCATTAATAACAAAATATTAATTTCTACAACAGAGACTGTATTGGGTTTAAGCAAGCTACCCCCAAGCCCAAAAGCCCAATAAATATTCGATCCAATTTGGAAGTAAAAAGGGTATAAAACTTTAACAGTAAATGGGAGGGGAAAAGGGGCTTTTACAGAAGGTGGGAGAAAAGAGGAAATAAAAATGCAAGGTAAGGGGAATGAGGGAAAAGTTATAGAGGCTGGGGAAAAGGTAAAAAGGGAAACAGAATACAAATACAACCTGTAGCAGGCAATTGAGTCCAAAACCTGAAGTCAGTGGTTTTGGTGCTGGATGAAGGCAGGATGTAGGAACTTCGATGGTGGAAAGCAGTCCAAATTCCAGATAAAAAATGGTGGTGCTCTTCCACGAGGTGGCATGGAGCATGTGGTGGTCTGGCAGCAGCAAGCATCAGCACAGCCACCCCAGGCAACAGAGGGGCCAAAGAGAGAGGCAGAAACTGGGTCCTCCCTTTTATAGCCCACATCCTAGCAGGAAGTGGGAGTGGCTAACCATGACACCTGGGAAAAAGTCAGACCACCCCCATGGGAGGAGTCAGGGGGTTCCCAGGTGGGCTTTACAGAGACCTAACAGAGGCTTTCAGTACATAAAAGGGGCCTACAAGAAGGATGGAGAGAGACTGCTTACAAGGGCCTATGGTAATGGGACAAGAGGTTTCAAACTAGAAAACAGATTTAGATTGGATGTTAGGAACTGGTGGTTTCTATGAGGGTGGTGGAATACTGGAACAGGTTACTTGGTGAGGTGGTTGGGGCCCCATCCCTGAAGATATTCAAAGTGAGGCTCAACAAGGCCTGGGCAGCCTGATCTAGTTGAGGATGCCCCTGCTGACTGCAAATGGGGTTGGACTAGGTGACCTTCAGAGGTCCCTTCCAATTCAGACCATTCTATGATTCTATAGTAATAATCTTTTAACTGGAAAAAAGAATACCAAAATCACTGTAACTGCAATCAGATAAAAAATATTTCAGAAAACAGATTTATTTGAAAGTTTATTAAAGACACAGAGAACTATGTTGTGGAAAAGAATGCCTCTGAGTTTCCAAAATATGTATTTTTCATTTCCGTAATTTATATGCTTTCTCTTTCAGTAGTAGTTATAAATTCTGGCTTTCAGACAGTGTCTCAGAAACCAAACAAAAAAACACCAATCAAACAGAAAACCAACCAAACAACCATGTTTAGTGCTTTCAACTATCTGCTATGTTTTCTCTGTTCATCCCTGTGTTTTTCCTGCCCAGCTGCTCAGTAACAAAATATCCATTCACAAAAAGTACTAATGAGCTCATGTAAGACCTTCCAGTAAGGTTTGCCTGCTACAATTTGCTATCATTCAAATATGCTTAATGCATATAGAGATATATACAGGCAAACACATACTGAAACACAGGAGCTTCCACCTCAAAACAAGGAGACACTTTTTTATGGTGATGAAGCACTGGAACAGGATGCCCAGAGACGTTGTGGAGTCATCTTTGGAGATGTTAAAAATCCACCTTAATGCATTCCTGTGTGACCTGCTCTAGGTCTGAGCACTGGGTCTGGGCTCTATGTTCTCTGGAGACCCCTTCCAACCTCTCACATTTTGTTACTATCTAGCTGTTCTAGTTTAGAGCTTCCTGGAGACCTGAAGCTCAACAGAACAAAATTAAATATAGGATGCCTCCCCTCTCCCTTCTTCCCCCTTTGAAAAAGAAAATAATTAGGTAGAAAGAGTGGAAAGGGGTAAAACACCCACAGAAAACAGTCTAGCACAGATTTTGGAAACTAAAAATAACTTTATCAATAAATAAAGTTATGCCTACCAGGAGGGGCCAGGAGCAGCTGGAGTCAGATTATAGGCAACCTCCGAGGTGGGCCAGGGGAACTTCAGTCAGGTTCCGGACCACCTCCCAGCCCCCTAGAGGCTTCACCTGTAACATTAGTTGTCCAGTGTAACTCTCTAGATTTGCAGAATAACTCATTTTCTTCATGAGTATTTAACTCCTTTAAGGTTGGGTTGTTGGTTGTTGTTTTTTCTAAGTTATATCCAATATATTATGAATTCTAAAACTGTAAATCACTGGTCAGATGCCTTTGCTTCTCAGAAATCAATACTGGTGAAAGGTCTTGAAAACAAATCCTGTGAAGAGTAGCTAAGAGAGCTGGGAATGTTTAGCCTGGAGAAGAGGAGGCTGAGGGGAAACTTTATTGCTCCCTAGAACTACTTGAAAGAACTACTTGGAGAGGTTGGGGCGAGCTTCTTCTCCTAGGTAACAAGTGATAGGATGAGGAAATGACCTCAAGTTGCACAATGGCTGATTTATATTGGAAAAATTACTTCACAGAAAGGGTCATCATGTACAGGCTCTCCATGGAAGTTATGGAATCACCATCCCTGGAGTAATTTGAAAGCCATTTGGATTAGGTGCTCAAAAGCAGTTGTCTAGTGGTCTAGCAGTTGTATGCAAGGAAATGTAAGGTTGTGGCTGGACTCAATTTTAAGGTTTTTTTCCAACCAGCCAATTCTATGGTGAAGAGCATAAGCAAATATTATTGTTCAAGATATTAAATGTTTGAAGACAATTACGGCAAATTTTTTTATTGAGTGCAAATTTCTAAGAGTCATGCTTTTAGATTGTTGTTTCCTTCTCCCCTCACTCCTTGAATACACCTTGCTAGTTATTAAAGAGTTAATGACAATTATAGAAAACAGTTTAATCTTTACACTGGTCTCAAGTCTATTCCATGTGGCATGTCATGAAGTGTTTTCCATCCAGAAAAATACTGTAAATTGTTTCAGATGTGTAGCATCTCAAATACACCATCCTGCCCTGCAGTCTCCATGGAAACATTGTCCTTCAAGCAAAGCACCTGATTAATCAATAAGATTATACCAAAGTAAAAGCTAAATTAAGTGCTGTGAAGACTTGCAATAAGATATAAAGGTAAACTAAACGTGTGTATTTCTCCTGCCTGTGAAGGATAACTGTAAGCAGTAACTTCAGGATTTGTCAATCTGCCAAAATCACTTCTGGCTTTGTCATATTTCTGTTAGAGTTTTATTTCTTCATAGAATCAATGAGTGTGAAATAAAACAGTATGTGTCTTATGGACTGAATTAAAAAATATGTTCACTCCTTTGCATACTTTAAAGAATATGAGCTCGATAAGAGTTGCTTCTCAACATCAAAGAATCCCTGAACATGTACATATTTAGAATTATTTAAATATATAATCATTTAGGGTACAAAAGACCTTTGAGATCATTTTATACAATGTTAATGCAGCACTACTAAGGCAACCACTAAACAACATCTGCAATCAAGCATGGTTTTTAAATACAAAGAATGGTGATTAAACCACTTCCCTGGGTAGCCCATGCGAACATTTGATAATTTATGTGAAGAAAATTTTCCTTATTCTAAACCTAAATATCCTGTGAGGCAGCTTGCAGCCATTTCTTCTTGTCCTATAGCTCATTCTTAGGGATGAGAGACTAACCCTCACTCTCTTCAACCAGCTTTCAGGGAGTTGTGGAAAGTGAGGAGGTCTCCTCTGAGCCTCCTTTTCTCCAGGACAAACAGTCCCAGTTCCCCCAGCCACTAATCTCTAAGACTTGTGTGCTAGACACTTCACAAGATTTCTTGTCTTTCATTGGACATGCCCCAGAACTTCAATGTCTTTTTTGTAGTGAGGGGTCCAAAACTGTACTCGGTATTCAAAGCACTGAATTAATTAATGGTGAATCACAAATTCTCCTGACAGAATATTGCCTAAGAAGAGAAACATGTCACAAATAGTCGGTTTGGATTTCGACTTACCAAACATGATGTCAACATCAGGAAAAGAACTTCTTCTAAATGCATTGCTTCCTGAATGAAATCTTTCTCTTTTTAAGTATTGCTAGGGAGACATTTTCCCTCTGGGCTTTACCATAACTGATTAAAGATAATAACAATGAAGTACCAAGAAACACATATGAATGACTGAATCCAGTGAAGATGAGAATATGGTATAACTGTGATTTAGAGCTAATTTGCTTTGTGCTATTGACACCGTTGTGCATAAACAGCATTTCTTTATTCATCTCTGTGCTTCATAGTGATTACTCATAACCTATGAGCCCTGATGAAAAGTTCTCACAGTTATCTATACAGGAGATTTTACAAAGTCTCACCTGTCTAATGCAACGATTCTTCTTACATATTGCATATTCATAGATGTGATTCTGCAAAATATTTGTGCCTATAATTATGCAAGTGGTCTGGGATCTCCCAAATCCCCTCCTCATTTATGGCACCAAGGCCACTCTTGATGTTCTTGATGTTTTTCTCACTCACCTTTAGTTCCTGACATAAGTTGTAGCATAAACTTTTTCTTAACTATGCTTAGTTTACATGATCGAGCTCTCTATATTGATTAGGAAGTGAAGGAAAAGGCTCAAAAAAGAACTCATGACAAAAACCCAATATATTCCAAAACAAGAGGTAAAACATGAAAAAATGATCGTGTGACTACCTGATGTAATGAGAACCTCAAGGTCCTTTGGAAAACAAAGGAAATACATAAAAGGAGTAATAAGGTCTTGCTCAATATTACTCTTCAAAATGCAGTCAGGTCTTAGGCCTGGCTTTTGAAATGTGAGCTGAAGATGACACTGTATTGAAAATGGTAATCTCTGTCCACCCATCTGCTACTTAGTCACTCAATACAGTCTTTAAATTTCCTAACCTTAAAACATGGAACATACAAAAGCCAAATATTAAAATTAATAATTAATAGGGAAAATTAATTTACTAAAATGTAAATAAGGACTAACTGTGAAATAAATAAATTTGGTTGATCTTTTTTGATTTCCAGAGACACATCAGGCTATTCTCACTATCCCTCAAATAAAAAAATATAATTTAGAAAAAAACCAAAACCCAACCTTGAGTTGAGATAAAGATGGAGAGGTCACATACCAACTATTGTGGCTGGCAAAACAACCTCCACCTAGGCAAAGTTAATTAATTACCACTTAAAGTGGTAAGAAACAAAACCAAGTTAGAACAGCAACTTCCCTTACCTCCCTTTTTCCCCAAACTCCAGTTTCAGTCCCAGTTCTCTTTCACTTGACCCCACTATGATGTAAGTAGCATGGGAAATGGAGGACACAGAAATTAATGCTAATATAAATTAATGCCAGTTTATAAGTGCACTGTGGTCAGCCCTCTTTGTCTTCTCTACTCACACTTTCCATCTACTCCAGTGTTGGTCCTTCTGAAATGCGATAGTTCATTGAAGAAATATTCACCTGCTCCCATGTGGTTAGTATCAAGATTAATGTTATCCTGGGCTTCATTATGCAAAATATTGCTAGCAGATCAAGAGAGCTGATCTGTCCCTTCTGCTGAGCACTGTATAGGCCATGCATGGAGTGTTATATCCAGCTGTGGGCTTCCCAGTACAAGAGACACATGGGCCACAAAATGATTGTCTGGAGCAGTTCACATGAGGAAAATCTGGGGAAGAGAAGGCTCCACTAAGATTTTATCAATGTATATAAATACCTGCAGGGGGTGGTAGAAGGAATATGGATCCAGATTGTTTCAAGTAATGCCTAGTGACAGAACCAAAAGCAATGGTCACAAAATGAAACATGAAAGGTTCTGTCTGAACATGAAGAAACTTTTCTTCTAAGGGTGACTAACAAGTAGTACAGATTACTCTGTGAGATTCTGATTGCTGACCTTGGAGATATTCCAAAAGCTATGTGGGCATAATCCTGCATTATCAGCCCTGCTCAAGCAGAGGTCTTGGACAAGATGGCCTTCTGAAATTTCTAGACTCCACTTGTTTCTGTGAAAGTACCAAATCAACCTTGTTCCCTACTGACAGTAAAAACAACTGTTGTTTTCACCTGTATGATGTTAGTGTTCAACATCCAATACCCTGCCTAGGAATTTTTTTCACTTTTTTTTTTCCACAAATAGAGTCTTAACATACTATAAAAGCAGGACTGACTAAGGTGTCTTGAATTGGATACCTAAAACCAAAGCATCAAGAATGATTTGCTACTTTGACATTTTAAAATTCTGGTCCAATAATAAAAGTCTTTCAGAAGGAAGTGACTGCTGGTAGGAAGCCTTTGAAGGGAAAGCCTCCCTCACTGTAATGGAGGTTATTAATTAATACAAGATGGTATTTTTAAAAAATTAATAATTTTTATTGATTTTGATATTCAGGACTCTCGCTACCAACCTGTTAAATTTTAATAACAATTTGTTCTTTGCAATGGTCATGAACGCATTATAAAAAAGAATAACAAAATCTGGAACACTCAAGAAACAGCTAGCAATGATGCAAACATTAAAAATTAAACTTAATTGAACTGGAAGAGAGGTTCTTGTGGTCAATTACATATAGATGGACTCAGGAAGCTCCTTTCTGATTTAAGGCAGAAGACTTGGATTTACTTAGAGTGTTGCTAAAGATTTGCTAAAGAGGCTTTGAGTATTTACTCACAAAATATTATTTCCTAACTCATGTGGATAACTAGAGTTTCCAGACAGCATCCAAACACTTGTAGGGAGTTCTATCGGTGTCTTGTCAGCCTTTGAGGCTTCTGATCTTCCCAGGCTCTTAGTGGGGGTGTTGGGAGAAAGCAGACAATCTCTGATCTGACCCTTGTTGCTCTTGGCTCCCAACTCAGCAGAAGGCTTACAGGGGGCCAGGCAGGATGTCTCGTGGATGTGCAATCTTGGCACGATGTCACTCAGGCTAAGCAAGCCTATTGCATGGAGGCATTTAAAGCCTGTTACTGGTAAACTTGAAGAAGTTTCTAGGTGTACAAACCCAGAGCATCAGGGTGGGCTTGTTATGATGCGTCAGGGCCAATTTATAGATTAGCAAGGCATGGCAGGTACAACAGCAGAAGGCAATGGCATAAGCAATGACAGCAGCAGGAGGCACATTGTGTTTTCTGCTCATCTCTTTTTATCAATACAGCCCAACTCTATCAGGTCTTTGGACACAGATTATCCAATTGGAATGGCACTTAGCCAAGCTTAATCATACTAGATGAAGTCAGTGCTTGCTTTTTCCTTTTTAGGGCAGAATACAAACAGTGTATAAACATGTGCAGGTATCCTGTAAACAGGTTTGGACAGACATGGGGGTACCAGAGGGCTTTGCCTTCCTTCCCCGTGGTTGCTTCTCCCAACAGCAGAAGCAGGGAGAGCAGAAAAACATGTCTGGGCAAGCCAAGACATGTTCAGTCCTATTTTGGCTTGCTTAGGACACCCACAACACTCACCTACATAAAATTTGAAATAATTTACCCACTTCAGCAAGAGCTCTAATGTGAATGCCTTGATTAAAAAAACCCAATCAATTAATCAAGTCTATTACTAACTCTGCAAGGCATCTCTGCCATATGTGATGGAGGTGGGAGAAATTGAAGTTCAGTAATCTAAAAAAAAAAAAAGAAAAAGTCTGACTTTATTCCCTCCTTAGCTGCATAGGAATAGTTGTCAAGGATCCACAGTAGTAGTCACTATGTGGGTGATTTTTGAAATGGGTTTCTGATCTAACCCCAAACTGTATCCTAAAATTAAAACGTAGGTTGGATTTGGCATTTTCTGTGCCAAGGATCTTCTGAGTCAGGCATATCAAGTAAGGTCAAGTGATTCTTATGAGTCACTTATGTTTTCAATACTTTTTTTTTTTTTTTTAATTGAAGCTTTTGAGATACTAGATTTTAAGCAGCTACACTAGACTAACTAGCAAGTGCTCATGACTTTACTTGGATTAGTTTCTGTCCTACTGTGATATCTGGTCTTGCACAAATACAAACTCTGAGAATGGACACAGGACAATCATGACATATTACAATTCCACTGCCAAAGACTGCAGACTCCCATTTCAGTCATTGCATCAGTTTGTATAATATAAACAAACAGGGATGTCTGAGAATATGAAAAACATGCATGTTTGCTTGTGGGAACTAGATGGTTTAGGTTAGTGTCCCATTTCTGGTTAAGTACATATGCACAGAGTTATTTGGTCTTAACATACCATTATATAATAGTTTTGATGGATATTAAATAGAAATTATTCTTAAAGGGAGAATATGGAAGAGGAAAGAAGTAAAAGAGTATTGCAGATGTGAAAAAGTTTTGGTAAAGACCTCCAAAAAATGAGAAAAATTATGTAAGGTAACAACAACAACAAAAAAAAAAATTAAATAAAAGTAACAAATAAAGCACCAATAGCAGAGATAACAAATTATGGACAAGAATGTGAGCCACATTAAGGGGAAAGAGTAATCAAGGCAGTAAAAGGCACAGCAATGGTTAGACAAAGGATCAGGAGGTAGGAGAAAGATTTTAAAATATTTTTTGACAAATGATAGGGGAATAAAATATTAAGAATAAAGATAAGAGTTGAAGAAATAGAAAACCAAAATCATAACATTTTATATAAGAGAAAACATGTTAAGAAGATGAAAATTAAGAAAAAAAAATAAGGAGAAAGAAAAATAAACAGATACACAAAGTTAATGAGAACTACGTATAGGAATGAATGTTAAAATGAGAATACATGATTCCTTCCAATCAAATAAAAGAAATTAGCACTATAAAATAGGAGAAGTGTGGTGCTGGACCTTGTATTAACAAACAATGAAGGACTGGTTGTAGATGTTAAGGTTGGGGATAATCTTGGCTGTAGTGACCATGACATGTTAGAGTTTAGTATCTCTACAGAAAGCAGCAGGGTGATTAGTAAGATCTCAGCTCTGGACTTTAAAAGGGCTAACTTTGCCCTCTTCTAAACTCTACCTAGAAGTATCCAATGGAATGGAGCTCTAGAATGAAAGGGGGCCCAAGAGAGCTGGTTAACATTCAAACATTACCTCCTTCAAGTTAAAGAAACATATATTCTCTTGAAAGAAAAAACAAGTTAGGGAGGCAGAAGATCTGCATGGGTAAGCAGGGAGCTCTTGGGAAAACTCAAAAATAAAAAAAAAGGTTTGCAATATGTGGTAAAAATATCTGGTCAATTGCAATGAGACAAAAAAGAGGAATGCCCTCTTGGAGCGGAATCTTGCCGTGAGTCAATTCAGGTCCTCTGTACTGGCTGATTCAGACGTGCTAAGGGCCTACAGCCCATGCCTGGCCTGCTATTCTGCCGCAACAAAATGAGGACTTCCACTCAGTGAAAACTCTAATTATACAGCATATGTACATTCCAGCTGCATATGAAGGAAGAACATCTTAGAATCTAAAGTTTGTGTCTATCCAAATTTCTTCTTACAGCAATTTCATCCTTTATCTTCTTTTCTTAAAATCTTGAAGAACAGATTATTCTCTTCCTCTCTGTGTCAGCCTTCTATAAATGTGAATGTGTTTTGCTGTGTCCTTAGTTTTCTAGGGAAAATCATGTTAGTTTTTTCCATCTCTTTTTGTACCTTATCTTTACTACATTATTTGTATATTTTTTGGTGGGATTTTCCTCTCTTTATATATTTCTGAAATGTAATTTTCAAAATGTTAGAAGTTTTCCTTATGTTTTCAAATGATACCACACTGTTCATACATCATAATAGATGCCTTGAAATGTTTGGCTTTTTCTGTTAACTAATTGATAGACTAGTATTTGAATAGATAAGTATTTTGTCTAAGTTGAAGAAAAATCATATGTCCCTATTTAATTTTATTGATGACAGCCTGACTTTCCAGTTGGTGAATCATCTGATGAATGGGCAATAAAGGGTCACAGTTCTGTACTGCCTATGGTTCACAGTTTGAGTAGCAATTGGCAGTTTCAGGTCCTCTATGTCATGATGTCCCACAGCTGCAGATTCATCTGAAAGTTCGGGTCTAATGGACAATTTCAATTTACCATCCTCAGTTTCTACAGATGATATTTCAAAAGCCCATTTATGACCTTTAGGATATTTGAAACAACCTTGTCTCAAAACAATTCCCAGAATGCAAGGCACATTAGTAACAGTTACAATGGCATATTTCTTTCACTCTTTCCCAGTTAAACTTATTTCAGCCTGGAACTTGGTTAAATCTTTGAGATCCACCAGCGATTCCAGAAATAGTTATAGCCTCTGTCCCTTTGCAATTCGATGGCAATAAAGTACACTGAGCACCTGTATCAACTAAAGCCCTGTATTTCCAAAATTTTGAACTGCCAGGCCACCTAATGAATACGTTCCATTAGATTTGGTTTTCTCCACTATTCCTTTCCTCCTCCTGGCTGGATTACTGTTGGGGTGAAAGACATTACAATTATTAGAATAATTGCAAGTACTCTGGGGAGCTGAAGAAGTGACAGCTACTTTTCTGACATTGTTGCCTCTGTTTCTGCCACTCTGCACGTCCCTGTCTTCAAAACCGAAGTAGGTTGACCATCCCATTTATTCATGTTGTTACCAAATAGGTACTGCAGGATTATCCAGAGTGATGCACGTGATTGCTGGTGGCTAGGTGGAATTTGTCTCCTGGGCTGGAATTGCCTTGCAGAAGGTGGGCGCCTGTTCCTGATAGCAGAAACATGCACCCATTCAGATGATGAAGGAATGGTATCTCTTGCCAGATTAGATATGGAGGTTTTAAATTCCTCCTTCAGTTCTTTCATTGTATCTTTTATCTCTGTATCCAGAGTTTTTACAGCAGAGACTAAGGCAGAATGCAACAAGCTGTCCTCTATCTGTCTCAGTTGGTCAGTGAATTTATCAACAGTAAGTGGCCTTCCATTATCACTCCTTGATAGAAACCTGCTGGCCAAGATGTTAGCATAAGATGAAGGAGCAAATTTAATAAGTTTCTTTGTGAGATCTGTTCCAAGAGGAATGTCATCAGGCTTATGTGTTTCCATAAAGCACTTCCTTCACAGCAAACGCCTTCAGAAGCTTAATTCCCTGTTCAGTTGTGTTGCACTTCCTAGCTGCCCATGTCAAATCATCTTGGGAAGAATATCTCATAGCCACAGCCAGCAGGAGGCATGCCCACAAAATAACTACACCGGGAGGGGTTGCCAGGTGTTTGTCTACTCCACTCTTCTTTGTGAGTGGCCCTAGCTGCTTTGAAGACTTGTCTCCTACCTCTTTGAGGGGATCATTGGAATCCTGGATATCAACATTGTCTTCTTCTGGTTGCCTCAGTTGTACCTGGCCTAGAAACAGATCTTTCCTAAGAGCACACTTAAATTCCTTAGAGCCACCCTCCTTGGCATCCAATGTCACATAGCTCTTCTTATCAGAGTATTGGGACCTGAGTATATTTGGCTAAGTCTCTTCAACTGTATTTTTCTTCTTCCTTCCTTATCTATGTCTGTGTCCTTGTTTTTATATATCTCAGCAAACCTATGAGTGAAGTAGACATCACCATTGTTTCCTTTTACAGATTATAATCTAATTCATCTCATTAAAATATTCTGATTAGCCTGAAACCCACAAAAATAGTGTTAGTATAACACATAGTAGTTAGCTACAGAAGAGTTTGTGTTACCCATTTATTACACTGAAAAGTTTGAAAATGTGCCTGGAAATTTCCTAAAGCATTTTTTTTGCATTGAATGCTATGGTTTACTAGTCCATTTAAAATAAATAAATAAATAAACACAGCAAAACCAAACTACTTTGGGATGGACACATTAAGAAAAGAGGCTGAGGTGGATCGGGATCCCTCTGGCTTGATTCACCAGGCTAACTCAGATTGCTTGGAAGTTAAATGAAGCTGTATTTACATCATAGCACAAATTTAAAAGTGTATGTACAAATATTTACAAATATTTACAATTATATACAAGTCAGAAGTAATACAAAATTAAAAATCCCTCCCGGACAAAGAAGCCATCCAGGAGGGCTCAAAGCCAAATCCCTTATCTCAGAAAAAATAAACAAAATAAGCCACATAAAGCTCGTGTGATTGATTGCCAAGATCAGAGGTGAGGTACCAGAGCAGATAAGGGGTTAGAAGAAAATTATTAGATCGAGTTACACAGATTGGGCAGACAAGTGGACAGGGCGAAGTTGAGAGGCTCAGTGACAGAACTTTATTTGTATTTTTACTTTATATTAATCTCAGCAATCTAATGAATGATATAGACATCATTCCTATTTTCTTTTCACAGCCAATGACCTGATTTTTCTCATTAAAATATTCCAATTAGCCTTAACCCAACACAGTCAACTTCCCTTATATTCATTGAATAACTACATGTGGGACCTTTCCCTGCAGGTTTTCTTCTCTAATAGAAATACATAGGTGCTTCAAGCAACAAACTTCATGCTATCTTTGCTGAGAAAATATTTTTTTTCACATCAGAAATATCTGTTTTCTTCTATTCTTAGACATCTCTACCCTAACAGTCATATGATCTAGTAGACATTAATCCTTTAAGTTTAGATACTGACAAGAACATTCATGAAGATATCACTGGTTTCCACAAGGTATCACCTATAATAGAGATTTTTTTTTTTTTTGCAGTTAACAGAATTTGCACAATTCTCACTAACTTTATGGTAATGAGTTGCATATGACTGCCTTGCATCAGTTAGAGCAATTAGATTTCTCCCCTCTCCTCTTCCCGTGGCCCCCCTCTTTGGGTATTTTATAAATAAAATAATCTAAGAACTACCTTAAAACTGTCAGATAAAAAATTCTAAATACTAAAGAAAAGGCAGTCCCACTCAAAATGCACGCAGCAGTAAAGTGTAATACCAGTAAAGTAAGTTTAATTTCTCTTTTATTGTTAAACCACATGGAAAGGTTCATTCAGGAATGGCAAGTAGGTTTCAAACCTTTCAATCTGCAAGCCAATCATATTTTGCACTGCAGACATATCTCACTCTGAGCAAATGGAAGTCTGTTGAGAACAGGCTAGTTTTTAAAAAAAAAAAAAAATTCAGTTTCTGGCCACTTAGATTCACTCCAGAGCCCATAATCTGTAGAAATTACTAGAATAATTGGCAAAAGCAATTGTTGATTGCTTCAGCAGGGAAATGCTGTCAAGGAAATGCTATTCACTCAGTCCTCCAAAATGATAAAACCTGAACTCTTGAGGTAAACTTATCACAAGAAAGGTAATGCTGAAATGCACATATTCCAGAGAAAGGGATGTTCTCAAGAAACTGCAAATTGAAATATCTGGACAGCTTCTGTTATCAGGAAACAAAAATGTTATAAGCACATCTTCTTCAATTGAATTGATTGCACAAATTCAACATTCAATCAATATTTGGAGAAGTCTCTAAAATTATGCAAAATGTTAACATGCTCATAGCCCCAACCATATCTGTAATACAAGTTCAAGATATGTCTCAGGTAATATGGCTCCTATTTTAAACACAAGTAGCTGATTATTGAGCTTCATTTATTCTAAGGCAGCTGTCAAAAAGAAAGATTGCTGAAGTCAGTTCAGAAACATCTTAGTTCTATCAGCCATATTGGATGTCAGCTGTTCTCCAAAGCCATGAAATTAATAAAAAATGATTGTGTGGTAGAGGCAAGCAATACGATAAGCTGAAGATGCTCTCTTAACTAATCATTCATTGTCAAAAAGACAAAGGCTTGCTTCCTTGGGTGTCTGCATTCCAGTATCCTTTCTTATGTAACCTGTACTTACCTAATTTCACTGGTTGATTTTTGAAAACTCATTAGAAAACTTTGTGCAGGATGTGGTTTCCAACATAATAGTTCTTCATAAAGCTATCCATAATTATATTTAACAATAAACTCTGTTTTGTACAGAAATTAAAACATTAAACTAAATTAAATTATTAAACTAAATTAAGTTTGCTTTTGCTGCCAGATGTGTTGTGTGAAAGATTGTAATTTTCAGACTTTGACAGAAACACCACTACTTCAAACTTTACTAATCCTTTCCTATATGAGTGGGGTAACTAGTTTTGGAAGTACTTTTATAGCACGTCTCTTACAGTCCTTTAAATTTCTTGTTTCCAGATTTCTTGTAAAAAACTATGATTGACTCTGACACCTTAGTACTCTTGGCTTTTTTTCTCATTTTGGGACAACTATATTGTACATAAATTCACTTACTTAGTTCACAATCCAAAACATCTTTATATTTCTTTCCTGTTTTTCTGTCTAAGATTTTTTTCCTACAATTTTTGTTTCTGTTGCTTTGTTTTTTCGGGTTTGGTGGGTTGTTTTGGTATTTTTGTGGGATGGGAATTTTTTTTGGTTTTTTTTTGTTTTTTCCTTGATTGGATTTGTTTGGTTGTTTGTTGGGGTTTTTGATTGATTCAAATATTAGAATCTCTGGTAACATTTTTCTGTCTTTTCCCCAGATTGAAATATAACTTCATGAAGTTCAATAAGGGCAAGCGTAGCATCCTGTATTGAGGAGGAGCAACACTGGGTACTAGTACTGACTAGGAGTCATCATGCTGGAAGGCAGCCCCGGGGACAAAGACCATGGAGTCTTAGTGTACAGTAAGCTATCTATGAGACAGCAATGTGCCCTTGTGGCCAAGATACACAGATGGTTGGATGGAGAGATGAGCTAGAGACAGAGATTATATAGATGATATCTATCCCTCTATCTATCTATCTATCTATCTATCTATCTATCTATAAATATATAAAAAATAATCCATCACCTACTGAACACCTGAACATCAGCAATTCAAAAGCAGGATAAAGTCTTAACAAATATATTTAATTATTTTTAGTTTTGTTTACAAGCTGTCATTTCTGACAAGTTTTTCTTACAGTGGTCAACAACTATATGCATTCTAGTAGTTGTGATACACAGTGTTTTCCAGAGCAGAATTCTCATTCTAACTTCACACAGAGGAACTGAAGAAAGGTTATGAATTAGCCATCTATACTACTGTTCTGGATTGACATATTTCTAATTTATTGGAAAAAGTACTCAGGCAGTTCCTCAGATGTGACATTACCCAGTCTTTTACAGTGAATATGTTCTTGATTAGGCACCAAATATAAAAGATTTTAATTTCAATAAAATGTCTTACAAGATGAAAAATAATCCGATATTGGCACATTATAAGATACACACATACATTTGCTTACGTACTAATTCATATATTTATTTAATGAAATTAAGCTCACAATTAACAGTTTTGGTTTTTCCTTTTTTTTTTTTTTTCCTTCCTTTCCCTCCATGCCACAATTTATCTATCACCAGTCATTCACAGACTCATTATTCCCTTGGATTTCCATTTTTAAAGTAAAAATGTTTGATTTACTTTCTGGGCAATAGTACATTCATCTTCTCCCTGTAGTATCACTCTTTGTTCTAATGGAAAATTTCTCTAAGACACTGCTGATCTTTGTGAATGTCTCAAAATATGCTAACAATTTCTCATGTGCTTCATGGTGTTATTATTTTATTTTAAAATATTAATTTTTAGCCTGTTTGGAGTGGTTACCTCAGTACTTGTAATTTCTTATTATTTGTGAGATCTTCTGTGGACTTTTCTTGCTTGACAGTCTTACGTTGTTTTCTGATTTCAAACTAATCCATTTTGTGAAAGCTATGTGCACTATGTGTGATGTTTTCTGCTTGTCAAATTATAATTGTCCTCTGTAATACTTTTCTCCCCCTCACTGAATTTATGTACCACAGATAGCTCAGATTTTGAAAGAGGAAGAAACAGACTGGCAGTGGTAGTGTGAGGTTGTCCTGGTTTCTGTTTGTTAGGTTTGTTTATTTCAGAGAAAATGTCCAAAACCACCAATTATAATCCAAGAAGATATTTTAAGAGTGTTAAATGTATTCCTTCAGTAAGTGATTTTATCCTTCTCCTCTCCTCCAATAACCATATATTTTTTAATCAGGAAAACATATTAGTGCATCCCAGTGTGAGTTTAAGTGTCTAGGGCCTTCTATTAACACAGGCATATTGTTTCTTTTATTCTAGCTTCATAAACAATTAATCTACTGCTTCCAAATTTGACATTTCAGGAGAGTGAACATAAGAATGAAGAACTGGAGTTTTCAATTAGTTCAATTATCTTCTAATCCCATTTCTTGCAATCTCAATAAATGTGTAATGTCTCAGAAATCCAGAAAGGTTCACAGATGCTCATTTCTGTACACTTGCAGGAACATTGTACCAAAAAAAAAAAAAATCATATTACTATGCAAAACAGGAAAACCAAGAAATGCCCATTAAATAGGAAAGAAAAAATAAAAATCACAGAATATGTTTGGTTTGAAGACACTTTCAAGATCATCTAGTCCAACCTCCAACCCAGAAATGCAGGGTCAATACCAGACCATGTCCCTAAGTGCCAGTTCCTCATGTTGTTTAAACACTTCCAGGGATGGTGATTCCACCACTGCCCTGGGAAGACTATTGCCATATTTGATAACCCTTTCATTGAAGAAAATTTCCAAGTAACCAGCCTAAACCTCCCCTGACACAGCTTTCATCCATTTTCTCTAGTCCTTGGATAAAGAGTATCAACCAAACAACCAAACAAAAAACCCCACACATACTTTCTTAAAAGTAGGCTATATGATATGTTCTAGAGACAGGTGAAATTTCTAAAAAACCCTGTCAGTCTGACCTGCTAGCAACACTTTACCTAATTGTGCCCAGAATGCCATTAGTATTCTTTACATCCAGGTCATATTGCTCTCTCCTGTCCAGCTTGTTGTGTGATGGAATCTCCAGAGCCTCTTCTGCCAAAGATCTTTCCATAACCCTTTGGATACAGCCATTCATAGAGTTTTCAATCAACTTAACTGTTTGCTCATCCAGCCCATACATCTGCAACTTTTTTACTGAGGATCTTCTGTGAGACAGTTTCAAAGGCTTTCACTTTATTAAGTTGGTCAAATATGGCTTCCCCTTGATGTATTTATGCTGACTACTCCTGATTATTTTCTCACAAGATGTCCAGGATTAGCTGCTCTAAAAAATTAATGGACTTTTACCTCCTTAGTGTCTTCTCATGAACACTCTCTACTTGGATATTTTTGCTCTGGTTTCAGGACTCTTATGGATTGAGGACATAAGAAGTGCTGTGCTACATGCCCCATATACCAATAGTCTTTCCCTTCCAGTATCTTATCTTCAGTACTGGTAAACAGAGAGATGATTTAGAGAAATTCACAAACTTGATGACTATCTCCACTGAATTCACCATATGTTACTATGTGCACTGGAACTGCTCTGTTAGGGACAGTAGAGCATTGTACCTTGCTTAGTTCATTTTGTATCCAGGTAAAACCTCAATTTAACTTTGTTTTCCTATCTTTTTGGCAGCTTCTCAGGTGTTTCATGGGCTTGAAATGAAGTAGCCATTCAAACACTAATGATATCTTCATTAAAAAATTCTGTTGCTAAAACTAAATTACAGTAAATATTTCCTGCTACATATGTAACATGAATTTAGAGTTTTCTTTCTGATAGCTTCCAGCTATATAAAGATCCAATACAGCATGAAAATTACCTACAAATACAATTATCTCTAAAATAATTAAATCAGTCTATGGCCTGGGATTGTTTCCTCTATATATAGGATAGATAGTACCTTAGCTAGAACCAATGTGACAATTAATACTAATGTGACAATATACTCAGCTATCAGACAAATTTTCCTGGAAATGTAAGTAATCGAAATATAAGAGAAAAATAAGTTTATAGATTAAGTGCAAAAGATGGAAATTTCAAACATCTGGATTTTTTCCCCTCTGTTTTTAAAAAGCCCTTGTTTTCTTTTTCTTGCATGATATCCATCTTTGTCTTCACTTTCTTTCATACCATTGAGGTTCTTTTCCTTTCATTACAAAGTTCAATGGTATCACGTAACAAGAACATTAATTTGTTGTAAGTAGAGTCACTGGGCCAAACTCTTATATTCAATTTCCACTACCATAAACTCAGCAATTGCCTATCAATATATAATATAGACCAATCATATATAAAAGTACATGAGATTTCATAGAATCATAGAATGGTTTAGGTTGGAAGAGGCCTCAAAGATCATCCAGTTCTGACCCCCTGCCATTTCTTCATCCTTAAATCATGGATCAGTGAGGAATTCAGTCTAATGTGTTGTTTCTTTTTTTATTTTGCCAGACTTTTTTATCTACATTCCACTAAAAAAAAAAAATAAAATTGTGAAACAGGGCAATGCCTTTGAAATGGTAGTCACTTTCTGAAACATTGATTACAGAGTGGAATCAATAAAGTAGAATACCCATTGAATAGTGAATCAACAACATCAAACAAAAAAGCAGGAATCTTTATCATATGAAAAATAAATTTGCTATCTTAAATTCTTCTATTCAGCAATTAATTTGATAATGCAAATTTTATGTAGTGAAGCAGTTGTTCACATAGTTATTTATCTGCAAGTTTTCACCAAATTATGTTTTGAACTAATTTACTCTTATTTGGAATCAAACCCCAACATATTAATCAGTTATCTGTAATTTTCCTGATTACCTTTTTCCCCCCTATATTCTATTATAGGAATTATATATTATTACATTAATTCATTGTAAATTTGTATTTCCTGGAAGTATTTTTAGAGTTTAAAAAAAATATTTCTAGTAAAAGTATAAAGTAATCTTTATTGAGATATTTATATCAATGTCAATGGATATTCTGCTGCCTGGGAAGCCCTGGATGCCCATGGAAAGACTCACTGCATCAGTGTGAGGTGGATTGTTCCTGATAATTAGTTGATACACCCGGTCACTACACACCGAGGCTAGTTTTGCCTTTATACAGGTGGAGCCTGGATCAGAACCTTGATGCCAGCCAGACCAGAGGCCAATATTGGAACCGGACCAGAACCAGTCACAGACAGACTGGACCAGACAGACCAGACCAGTCACCCAAAGGAACACTGGATCATCACCGAAGGAGGACACTTAAGGATATCTTCAGAGATCCAGTGTCGAGGACAACCAGAGAGGATGACTGCCTACCGGAGACCTAACAGCATGGGACAAAACCTGATTGGACTCAGAGCTATACTGCTCTGCTAGACCTTGCTGTAGTTAGGGTTCTATACCAAAGTTTGTGTAGTTCAGGTATAAATAATCCCCAACTTTGATGCATGGAACTGCCCAACAGGCAGTGGGGTGGTACGTCCTGGTAGGGCATAGAACCTGCCCAAATTAGTTCGAACTCCTGCTCTTTCCCTTCTCCTGTAGTAAGGTCCAGAAGTTTGAAGGTGAGCAGGCAATGAGGATTTGAATGAAGAAAGCCCCATGGCACATGAACAAGTCAGGCATTTGTGCTGTCCCTCAAAGCGTTAGGGTGGATGCCTGGGCACAGGATTTTTAATTCATTGGCCAAAACAATGGACAATGATGACTATTGTCCAGTTTCACCCTTCAAAATAGTCTATTTAAGGGAGGGTGATGAGAACCATTGCTCCCTTTTCCTGCTGCCCTCCATTGGGACTGGACATCTATTTACACCTCTTTCACAGCGGCCACATGTTTGCAGTGTGCATTGCAGCCTACAGCAGTGACAAGGCAAAATCTCTTTCTCCTGCTCTCCTCGGGATCACTGTACCTATTGCATCTGTGAGTATTAGGCGAGGTTAGGATTTCCCCTGTTGTCAGGTTCCCTGTTTTCCAAGTTCTGACTGTTTAAGCTGTTTAAACTGTTTAATTCAGTGTTTATAAATAATCTTTGTGCAACAACATCTTATTGACCGAACATCCAAAGAATCTCAGGGAATTTTCCCTAAAAATCTTGATTATTAATAATCGCAACAGGAACAATGAGGGATAGAAGAAAATGAGCACTGCAGGTTTTGGTTTGGTTGGAGGGAATGTTTCTGGGGCAATTCTCATGTATCCTGTATCTGTATTAGGTGTTAAGGATTCATGCATGCTGTATTTTTTCTTGTGCATTTTAAAATACAACCTTTCTGTATTTTAATCTCCAATCCAGCGAGAGCATTATTATTTTACTGCCCTTTTTTCTTAGAAAAAGAGTAAAGTAAGATAATCTCAGTCCATCACACTCTTGCACAAAAAAAAACCTATGACAGCAGTATTCAAGGTGTGGTTTCACCAGTCCCAAGTACAAAGCAAAAGTCACTTCCCTGGTTCTACTGGCCACGCTATTTCTGATACAAGCCAGGATACTATTGACCTTCTTGGCCACCTGTGCACACTGCTGGTTCATATTCACGTGGCTGTCAACCAATACCCACCATGTGCTTTTCTGCCAAGAAGCTTTCCAGTCACTCTGCCTCAAGCCTGTAGTATTGGACAAGGTTGTTGTGGCCCAAGTGCAGGACACAACACTTGTCCTTGTGGAATTTATCGTTGGCCTTGGTCTATTAATTCAGCTTGTACAGATCCCTTTGTTGAGTCTTCCTACCTTCAAGCATATTAACACTCCTGTCTAACTTGGTGTTGTCGTGTTACAGAGTAATATCCTTACATTGGTTTGTCTCAGGGCCCCAGGACTCTTACTGGTGCTGTTTGACAAAACGTTTACCTCTTTCACAGTGCTCCAATAAGGACTTGCACTGACACAGATTCAGAAAGTTAAAATAATTAGTGGTTTTATTTTATTGAAGTGACAGATGCAACAGACTCAAGATTGTCAATGATAAATGTACCAACCGTAAAGGAAGCTGATGTTCAATTCACAGAGTCTCAGTCTCCTGGATACTCCTCAACTTAGTTGACCCTTCCCAGGCTCTGTCACTAAGTCCCTATGCCTGGGCTCATGCCTCCCAGGGCTGCTTAGATACTGGTGTAAGAGCAGGGCAGATTTCATCTCTATAATATAGAGCTAGGTAGAGACAAACAAACAAGCCATGTCATATATAAAACATAATTCAAATGTATTTTTCACTACACTATCATGTATTTTTGCACTCCTTTTATGAAAGAGTCCTTTTATTTCCAGGTATCTATGTCTCTGTTCTGTTTTTATTCCTCATGAAAGAGATATAGGTTAAGGTCTGAGGAAGTCTTTTCATCCCTACAATCATAATAATCATATTATTTCTTTCTCTTTCCTGCTGTATTTCAAGAACTCTCTATATAACATTTTCAATCTTCAAAGCACAACTCAGTATAGACAGCAAAACAGAGGTACATAAAATACTAATAAGTGAACCATTTTCTCAGCCTTTTTCAGGCTAAGACTGTTACTGTGGGAGTTTTTAATCTTTTCTCTGTGTGACGCTAGTTACGTCCCCTTCCTCCCTCTTCCCAATTAGGTCATACACTAGTGCCTTTGCAAGAAGTACAGATGAAAAGGGTATTACAAGAATATAGAGATACAGACAAGCCATTTTTCAAGATTGTTTTCAAGAGTTTGCTGATAAAGGTTGTACACATTTAAGGAGCTGAGACAATATCCATTTTCTTCTTCCATTCTTCATCATAAGGATGATGAAGATCTGCAGCCAAGCTTTTAACTTTCACAGTTGGAATAGATAGTGATATTTTAAAATTTCTTAGACACTTTTGAACCATTAGTGCAGAATATGGAACATTTACTACCTGTGTAGTAAATTTTCTCCAGAAAAAAAAACAACAAACCATCAGTGTATGCTGTTTGATTTGGTTTCAGTATACACATTGTAGGGAGAGTATTGTTTAAGATTAGCTGAAGACAGTTGAAGACTTCCTAATATCCATCCTTTTAATTTTATTTTTTTTTGTTATCTACTGCTATCATATGAAAAGAGAAACTGCAATTCTTATGATCTTTAAATGAACTTTACATAATATATGAGGGCAGAACTGGAAAGCAAACAAATGAATTGAATTAAATTACAATAATACTAACTTTCTTACATAAAGTTAGTAAAAACAATTTGAATTCTAACCAAGCTCATCAGTTCACCAGACTGCATAAACTTGCACAAGAGTATTGTGGCTTGCAATGGTGTTGGGAACTCAAAATATCACTATACTTGAATGAGTAAGATATTTCTAAATTAAAATAGTGATCTGTACAGAAAATATGATAAAATATTAGTTTATTCCATTGTTTTATTATTGAAAATAAGAAGCACAGAAGGGAAAAAAAAAGTTTTTATTAAACTGAAGTAGTTAGATGTTTAAATTAATGACACAGGCAGCTATGAATTTAGACATCCTAACTCTAGGATTATATTTATTATTTTATTAGATGTATTTAGTGATTCATTAAATGTTTAATATATATCTAAAAAATAATCTGTTTTCAACTGAAGTGCTAGTAGGGTTGAAAATATAATCAACATGTTGACAACTTGCTGAAGTAACATTTAAATTTTCATCTCAACCAAAATTAAATGCTTGATTTTTGGCTCCAGAATGTGTGCAATGAACATAAAACATTCCACTGAGCAAATCCAAACCTCGTTTGCTCTCCAAATTTTGCTGAGTTTTTACTACAGCTGTACAAACCAGTATCTCAGTGAAGAGAACAGGTAAGTTTAAAAAATCATTAAATGTTCTAGTCTACCCTAACAATCCAGTTTTTCAAAACACATCTTTCTTGGCACAATATTCCTAAATATTTTTTATGCAAGAATGTAATCTGTCACAACACTTAGGATATGTAAATTATTTAAAGATTGCATGTCATGCCTATGCCATATATTTGCTTTATCTAGGAACCTATACTTACTTGCTTGTTCATGCAAGAAAGGTGAGTCCTAGAAAAGAGTTAGGCATGGTTCAATAACTTAGGCATAGGTTATTCAAAAACGCCTGGTACAATTTCAAACAGTTTTGATGTCTCATTTATTTATTCATACAGAGCTATCGAGCTTTAGAGGAACTACACATCTGGAGCAGAGTTTGGAGGACAGACCTGGGTGAAAATCACATAACATCTTTTGTGTGGGCTCCAGATTCAAGACATATTTGGAGAGGAAATCAGAATTAATGAACATCCTTCTTAGAAAATTACTTTCAGCACCACTTTAATTCTCAGTATACAGAAGCAGATGTCTTCAAAATAAGAAAAGATTATCTCTTTTTTTTGCAGTCTGGAGCACAGACTACCAATGTAAAGACCGAGGTGCATTTTTTTTGTTGTTGTTGTCAGCTACTGTTTGTTCTTTCAATTCTTAGCATACATGCCCTTTACTTTTTTTCTATGTATATGTGAGAAGAAACCTTTAATCTTTCCAGAGATCACGAATGATTTTGATGCCAGCTTTGTCTCTATACTTGCTGGAAAGTGTATTGTCTCTTGACTATGTCTGAAATACAAGACAATGCAAGGCTAGAACCCCAGTGAATAAAATTTTGCAAGACCTTGAATGTCAGCATGTATAATCTACAAGAACATCACTGTTTTCTTTCATCTCCTTTGCAGACATGTCACTTTATGCAGGGGAGAAAGCTTATTAATAAAGATATACAAGAAAGTAAATGAGACAAGAAAATAAATGAGTATTTACCAGTGAGGGCGGGGAACAGCACAATCCTTGCTAATTGGTTATGATTGAAGTTTAATAAGCCATTCAAATCACTACATGCCTTGGATTTGCCTTGTCAGCTGAGTTCTAGAAGTTGAGTGGATGTTCAATTCCCAGGCTGGACTAATGCTTAAAATGCAGTAAAATCGCTTGAAAATTTATAAACTTCATTATTGGAATGTAAGTGCGACATGGCTGACGAGCTATTACAAAGTATACTAAATACATGAGTTCATTATGGTTATTTCAGTATTTAAAAATCATCATGCAAATGCTCAACCAGCCCTTCAAATAGCTGGAAGGAAGTAAGTATGCCTGTGCACAAAAGCTTAACACTCTACAATAGTGCTTTCATTCCTCTGCTTACTCTGAGAGATAGTAAGTAAAAAGACGAATGACAGCACCAAGAAATGGGAGAAGATATATTTCCTTTCTACAGCTTCATAAGTTGTAAGGCCTTTCTGAATCATCATGTGTCTTGAACACAGCTTTACTTCTCAATATGCACAAAATACATTGTCTCACTGCCTACCATTAATTCACAGACTCTCAAATTAGGCACCTCTATGGGGACAAAGTGTTTCTAGCTTAGTGAAATGTGGCACCATTATTCATATGTACTTCATTATTCTAGCCAAGACTTTTAAAAATAATATGCTAAAACTGATGCTTCTGAATCCATTTATCAAGTCATGATGCACATTGTAAAGGTAGCATTGTTTAGAACAGTTGTGGAAAAAAACCAAACTAACAAAAACACCCCCCAAAAAAACCCCAAAACAACAAAAACCCCACAATGACAAACCAGCTAATTAACAGGACAGCAAGGGTCTTCTGTGTGAAAGCAGTTTTGAAGATTGGGGATGACTCTCTGTGGGTCTTAAGAAGCAAGATTCTGGGCAAAATTTTCCTTGTGCTGTGGAGAGCATATTACCACCCTAATGTCTCACATATTAAATATTCTACAATATTACAAATTCATTATAAGGTAAATATTTATGTTTGCTTTGGTCCTTTGTGTTTGAAGAAAAATAGTCAAATTGTCCTGTCTGCCTTTATTTTTAAATTACACCTTCAGTTTTGGTGTAAAAATTGCATTTCTGCACATTATCCGACTGGAATTCTCTGAATTTCAAATCACATATAGTAGGCAATACTGAAATGCAAAATTGAATTTGCAATTCTCTGAATTTCACTTTGTTGAATTTTGTAGGAATATGTAAAAATCTTGTTACAGTCTTACTCTGTCCTTGAAAATGTCTGCCACCTTACAATCATAAAATCATAGAATAAGTCAGGGTTGGAAGGGACCACAAACATCATCTAGTTCCAACCCCCCTGCCATGGGCAGTGACATCCTACTCTAGACCGCGCTGGCCAAAGCTTCATGAAGCCTGGCATTAAACCCCTCAAGAGATGTGGTCCCAACTGTCTCCCTGGGCAGCCCATGCCAGGGTCTCATCACTCTCATGGCAAAGAACTTCCTCCTCACATCCAATCTGAATCTCCCCACCTCCATCTTTGCTCCATTCCCCCAAGTTTTATCACTACCTGATAGCCTAAAAAGTACCCCCCCAGCTTTTCTGTAGGCCCCCTTCAGATACTGGAAGGCCACAATAAGGTCACCTTGGAGCCTGCTGTGTTGGTTTGAGCTAATTGGAGAATTTGAGTGAGAAATTAGACTATTGCCTGAGAGAGAGAGTTAAACATACCCTGTCACTTCACCCAGTTTCACTGAGACAGAGAAGAGAAGGTTGTTTTGGGAAATGTTCCCAAAACATCCAGATAAGCTTGCAGAGTCAGTTGGCTCTGGGTCCACGCTGGCTTCGGCAGCTTCTTTCCTTTGTCTCTCTGCCTTTGAACTAATTCAAAGTTTAAATCACTAAAACGACTAATTTTTCCTCCTATCATTAATCTCCCTGATCTTCAGCTTATATGCAGCATCATCGAGTGGTGAGATAAAGCTGGGTGAAGGGGGGGAAGGTGGTAGGGGGGTTTGGTTTCCCTCTCTTGGGGATTTTGGTCTCCAGGAGGGGTGTGGTGTCTGTATTCCTTTTTTACTGTATATTTCTGTAAATATCTGTTATATCTTGTAAATATTTGCTTGTATATTTTCATTGCTGTGAATATAAAGCTTCATTTATTAACTTCCAGTGTGTTTTTCTGAGTTTTATTTGGGGTTTTAAAAGGTGGGGGGGCAGGTCACTGCAAACCCACTACACCTGCTCTTCTCCAAACTGAACAGCCCCAACTCTTTCAGTTGGTCTTCATAGGAGAGGTGCTCCTGCCCTTCTCTGGACACCCTGCATCATGCCCACATCTCTCTTGTAATAGGGGCTCCAAAACTGGATGCAGTACTGCAGGTGGAGTCTCAGCAGAGTGGAGTAGAGGGGGAGAATCACTTCCGTTGACCTGCTGGCCACACTTCTCCTGATGCAGCCCCAGATCTGGTTGGCTTTCTGGGCTGTAAGTGCACACTGCCAGCTCATGTTGAGCTTCTCATCCACCAGCATCCCCAAGTCCCTCCCCTCAGGGCTGCTCTCCAGTCAGTCACTGCCCAGCCTGTATTTGTGCTTGGGATTGCCTCGACCCAGATGCAGGACCTTGCACTTGGCCTTGTTGAACCTCATGAGATTGGCTTGTGCCCATCTCTCCAGCCTGTCCATGTCTCTCTGGATGGCATCCCTGCCCTCCAGCATGTCTGCCATGCTACACAGGTTGGTGTCATCAGCAAACTTGCTGAGGGTGCACTCAGTGCCTCTGTCCATGTCAGCCACAAAGATGTTAAACAGGACTGGTCCCAGGACCGATCCCTGAGGGTATTTTCTTATCACTGACCTCCACTTGGACATGGAGCCATTGACAGCTACTCTTTGGGTCTGGCCATCAAGCCAGTTCTTGATCCATCTAGTGATCCACCTATCAAACCAATGTTTCACTATCTTGGAGATCAGGATGTGGTGCGGCACAGTGTCAAAGGCTTTGCTCAGGTCCGGGTAAATTACATCAGTTGCTCACCCCTCATCTATTACTGTAGTGACCTGTTCATAGAAGGCTACCAGGTTTGTCAGGCAGGATCTGCCCTTGGTGAATCCATGCTGATTGTACCCAATCACCTCTTCACTATTCTCCTGTCTCAGTAGTACCTCCAGGAGGATCTGCTCCATGATCTTACGATGCACAGTGGTGGGTTTGACTGGCCTGTAGTTTCCCAGCTCTTCCTTCCTACCCTTTTTGAAAATGGGGGTTATGTTTCCCCTTTTCCAGTCAGTGGGGACTTCACCAGACTGCCAGGCCTTTTGGAATATAATAGAGAGGGGTTTAGCAAACTCATCTGCCAGTTCTCTCAGTACCTGTGGGTGTATCCTGTCAGGTTCCATGGACTTGAATGATTTCAGGTTCTTCAGGTAATCATGAACCTAATCTTTGCTCATGATGGGCAGCTCTTCCTTCCAGTCCCTGCCATTATCTTCCATGACTCCGGGCATGTGTCTGGAGGCCTTTGCAGTGAAGACCGAGGTAAAGAAGTCATTGGAAACCTCAGCCTTTTCTATGTAACTTGTGACCAATTTGCCTGTTTCCTTTCTGAGAGGGTCCATACCTTCCCTAGTCTTCTTTTTACCATTAATATACCTGTAGAAATTCTTGGTGTTTCCTTCGACCTCCCTGGCTAGATTCAATTCAAACTGTGCCTTGGCTTTCCTAATCAGATCTCTGGCTGCTCGGGTAGCTTCCTTATATACCTCCCATTCTAGCTGTCCTTTCTTCCACTCCTTGTAGAGTGTCTTTTTGTGAGAGTGTGTCTAGGAGCTCCTTTCTCAGCCAGGCAGGCATCCTGGCATTCTTCCCTGCTTTCCCCTTTGTTGGTATACATTGCTCCTGGACACAGAGGAGGTGATCCTTGAATGCTGTCCAGTTGTCCTGGGCCCCTCTTACCTCTAGGGCTTTATCTCATGATACTTTGGCCAGCATATCCCTGAAGTGATCAAAGTCTGCATGCCTAAAGTCTAGGCTTGTAAACTTAGAATACATCCTCCTAGTTGCCCTGAGGATCTTGAATTCAGCTGCTTCACGGTCACTGCAGCCAAGGCTGTCCCTGAGCCTCACATTGGTCACCAGCCCTTCCCTGTTGGTAAGAACAAGGTCCAGCATAGTACCTTTTCTTGTTGGGTCCTCTACTATTTGGAGGAGGAGGTTGCCATCTATGCAATCCAGGAACATCCTGGATTGCTGATGCCTTGCTGTGTTGTCACTCCAGCAGATACCAGGGTGGTTGAAATCCCCCATAAGGATCAGGGCTTGTGACCTGGAGGCCACTTCTATTTGTCTGTGAAGGGCCTCATCTGCTTGGTTCTGCTGGTCAGGTGGCCTGTAGCAGACCCCAACAGTAACGTCACCCTCCTCTCTCTTCCCTTTAATTTTAACCCATACACTCTCAACCAGCTCATCATCCTTCCCCAGGTAGAGCTCCACTGATTCTAGCTGGTCACTGATATAGAAGGCAATGCCTCCTCCTCTCCTTCCCCACTTATCTTTCCTAAAGAGCTTGTACCCATGTACCTCTACATTCCATTCATGGGAATCATCCCACCGAATTTCAGTAATAGCCACTATGTCATGGCATCCCAGCAGCACAGTTTGTCCTGTTTGTTGCACAAGATCTGTGCGTTTGCATAGGTGCACTTCAGCTGGGCTGGTCCTGTCTGCTCTTGTGCCAATTTCCCTTGATTTCCTCAGATTGTCCTGGTGCACCATCCCTGGCTTGCCTCAGGACAGCAAGTTCAGGGCCCTCATTAGCTCTCAGTCCCCCTGTCTCTGGTGGGCTGCTCCACTGTTTGTCACCAGCCAGCAGGAGCCTATTAACCCCTTCTCCCTTCAAATCTAGTTTAAAGCCTTCCTGCCCCAGGATCCTTTTCCCTCTCTGGGACCAGTGCGTCCAATTAGTTATTTGCAGCTCTGGTGCCTTGTAAACTGAGCCATGATTGTAGAATACAAACTCCTGTTGATGACACCAGCTGTGGAGCCATGAACTGATCTGTTGACTCTTCCTAAATGTTCCCTCATCCATCACTGATGTTAGAGGAATATAAGAGAACACAACCTGAGCTCCCGATCCCTTTAGCTGTTGTTCTAAGATCCTGAAGTCTCCTTCCTATTACATATTTCCTCCATTTCTAAATATTAATGAAAATATGGGAGACAATTAGGTCTAGGGCAGCTCTGTGAGGAACAACACTCAAAACAGAGTAGTCTAGGCTGAAACAGACCCCTAAGATCACCATCTCTAATTATTAATCTAACACTACCAATTCTGAAGTTAAAACACATGTACACTTCTTCTAAATACCTTCAGGTATGATCATTCAGCCATTTCCCTGAGTAGCCTTTTCCAGCACTTGACAACTCTTTCAGTGAAGAAATTTTTCCAAATGTTCAGCCTAAATCTCCCATGGCACAACTTGAGGCTGTTTCCTCTAGTCCTGTCTCTTGATGCTTGAAAGAAGAGATCAACACCTGCCTGAGTACAGCCTCCTCTCTACAGGTAGCTGTAGAGAGCAATAAGGTCTCCTCTGAACCTCCTTTTCTCCTGGAAAAGAAGTCCCAGATATCTCAGTTGTTCCTCCCAGAATTTGTTCTTTAGACTCTTTACCAAGTTTGTTACCTTTCTCTGGGGATGTGCTCCAGTGCCTCAATGTCTTTCTTGTAGTGAGAAGCCCAAAACTGAATCCAGTATTAGAGGTGAAGCCTCACCAGTGTCGCGTACATGGGTGCAATGTCCTCTTTACACCTTCTGGCCACACTGTTTTTGATACAAGCTAGTCTTCATGGCCTTCTGAGCACACATCCTCCACCTTCCTAGGATATGGGTAAACTATTAATAATATTTCTTCAAAGTAAGCTTTAAATGGGTAACTATACCTTAACTGCATTTTCTTAGCTTGCTTATAAGAAATTTCTTGAATGACAGTGTCAAAATACTTAATAAAGTTAAATTGTAACAAACCTACTTCTTCTTTATTCACTTGGCCTGTTAGCCTGTCATGGAAAGAAATTACATTAGTCTGACATGATCAGTTCTTGACAAACTCATACTGTCCGGTTTTATCACCTTATTATCCCTGATGTACTTATAAATTGATTTCTTAATTTTTTAGAGATACTTGCCAGAAATTTGAGTTAGGATAACACTGCTATAGTGCTCTCAGTTCCCTTTTATTTTTTTTTCCCAACCTCTTTTATGAACTTAGACATTCCTTTTAGAACTCTCCATCCCATAATTTCTTGAAAATATTTTTTCAGCGGTCTAGATACTTTGTAAAATTAATTCCTTTCATGAAAAATTAATTCAGTCAAGCTACATGACCAAAATTTGCCCACTCTACTTTATAAAAGCACACAATATAGTGTATTATTTCTATATTATGCTCTATACTTCATAAAGTTTATTTCTTCATATATTCAGTTAAAAGATCTGGGAAGGGAGGGCTTGTTTATTTGTTTTATTTTTAAAGAAGAGAAGACATTATTTGTTTCAGTTGTTGCCTATTTCAAGGTTTCTTATTTACCCTTGCTTCTTTCTTGTCTTAGTTCTAATTTCATTCTCCTAGGACTTTTTGCTTCCTTACTAATGGAAACTCATTTTGCACTTTAGTCTCTCTGATTTTATTCTATTTTTTTTTTTTCTCTGTTAAGTACGTTCTTAGACATTTACTCATTTCCATCCTTTATTTACTTACCTAGTATTTATTTTCATGTTCTTGAAGAGCTACTGATTTTATATCTTTCCTGTGCAATGGGATAGTTTGTTGCTATGAATATGATCTCAGCTTTTCTTGTACTGCCAGTCCTCTCACGTTCCTCCAGGACTTCAAACTCTCTCTCTCTGAAGCACGTTGTGTCTAGTTCCCTGTGTTGCCATGTTGGCTTATCTGAATTGTGTTATACATTTATCTTCTTACTTGCTACTATCGATTCCTTAGCAAAGTAATTGTTATTCACATTTAAGTAACTTTTATTCATCTGTTGTGATATGTATAGACTGTCAGTATTTCTATATAGGTTAAAGCAAATTTTAAGCATGTTTCCTATCAGTTCCCTTGCTTCATAAAGCCAAAAATAGTTTCAGTAGAATACTGCTATGAGTAAGAATTCTGAAATTGTTTGCACTGTCTTTTGTGGTAGTACATTTGTTCCCTACTCATTAGTATCTCTCTGAACCTAAACTTTGAAATGACAGATCTGAGAGTGGCCAAGCACTTTCTCCTCTTTTTACTCAAGGTGTTACGGTGCCTTCTGATTTGACTATGGCAGTACCTGGTGTGTTGGCAATACCCACATGGAAAAACAGCAGCAAAACTGTCAGGCATTTGGATGAGGCTCTCACACCTATATGTAAGCCCAGATTTTGCCTCTGGAAAGGAATGTGTGGACTAGTACTTTTTCCTAATCTTCCAAAGCACTGTGTTATGTCCTGGGGAATACAAGTTACTAGGTTTCCTAGCCTGGGATTCGAATAACCTTTCCTCTCCATAAATTTTGGTGTAACAATTGCCATGCAATACGTCTTAGCAATTCATCTGGCTCTGTTCTGTTTTGGATCCAAAAGCACTAGACACTTTTTCAGTTTCTATCTGCATTCATTGGAGATTTGGTGCGAGAAGGTCAGATTACCACAAGATAAAACTGATGCTTGCCATATGGAGACAAAATCTGATTAGAGAAGCTCAAAAGATTTGGCATCAGTGAACCCCAAATTCAAATATAAACGTCATTTGGATCTAAATGCTATCTCCTTACACATCTTTAATATGTAAGCCTTCTTAATATGTGAGAGAGAAAGTTTGCTGTGACATTTCCTAATGTGATGTTCCAAGAGAATAATTTTGTAACTTCATATGGTGATCTCAGTAATTCAGCTCAGATTTGTACTTTAAGAGAGACTGCTTTAGAATGAACACAGAGCTATTATCTCATAAATGTCTGTGATAAAATAAAAAAAATTACAAATGCAACTGAAATGAGCAGGGAATCAATTATGAGCCACAGAAGTTCTTTCAGTGTCTGTCTCTAATTATATTAATTATGAACAAATGCAAGATGTAAAAAAATGCCATTTCCAATAATGGAATAAGGCCATCTTTTTCTTCTTCTTTTTTTTTTTTCTTTTCTTTTTTTTTTTTTATTTCTAAAAGAAAGTTAAATGTGAACCCTTTCTAAGCAGTTAATTATACAGTCAGAGCTCAGACATGAATTTCACTTGGTGACTACTGCAAAATTTTACTTTTTTCTTAATTCATAGCTATAGAGTTTCATTTAATGAAACCAAATTTATTACAAGTACCTATTTCAATTTATTATAAATATGATCATGTGTCCATGAGGACATAAAACGTATAGACTTACAACATATTAAAATTTTAAAAAACCTTAGTTTTGAGGTGAAGGTAATCGTATAAAATACTTGTCTCTAGAAACTAGACCAGGATTCCATGCCTGTATTCTCACAAGTCTATGATCTTGTAATTTTGTATTAGTTTTTAGCTAATGTGACAGAAGCTCTTTGGACTTCTATAGAAATACAATTATTCACAGAATGCTCATAGTCTATCCAGTAATATAAACACATGAATGTGCATGCAAGATTAATGTAAAATGTGTTAACTAATCTTGATCTTGTATTTGTTTGAAATACCTGATTAAATAATTATTGTATTTTTTCGCTTGTGACACGCAACAGTTTTGTGATATCAGATTATGTGAACACTTAAAAATGCAATTAATTTCTTTCACTATATCAATAACCTCTTTAAAGAAAAAAAAAAAAAGACAAGAAAGAAAACACCACTTAAAACTTTTAAAAAGAATCTTAGAAATGTGAGCACCAATGTTACTCAATTTCCAGAGAGATTTGTGTTCAAACAATCCTAAAAATGCAGTTCCTTTTTCACTGCTAATGGAGTTGAATCAGATGTAAAGAGAGCCCTGTCAGTTAATGTAGGACATCATATCCATTCTGCATCAAAACCAGAACCTTTTCAACTTGCAAGGTTACCAGTGAGTTTGACAGTAATCAATAAGTCTGTTTTCTGGTGACTAACAGCATAAAGATTCAATAGTAAATATGGATTGTCTGTATTTTCAATCAGTACAGACCACTTTGTGTTAATCTTCTGTCTGTATGTAGTCTGTGTACATATATATTCTGGATCACAACTGCTTTACAGACCTGCTACTGAGAAATGAAAAAGACAATTACACAAACAAAGACTGAAACAGTTCTAAGTAGATTATACAATACTCTTAAATATTTTAAGTTTATCACTAAAACTTTCCTGAAGAATGTATATTTTTTGTGATACTAACTCAGTTTTCATTGAATGATTAACATGCGTTTGACATGCATTATTCATGTATATTACATCATATTTTGCAGAATTTACCAGAAAATTAAACAAAATAGCAAGAGGTAGCAAAATCATTTAGCAGTTATGCCATGGATAATTTAGGTCAGGTGATTTTGCAAACTATGTTTATATCACTTCATAAAAGTTTTGGTTTTTAAAAATCCTTTCACTCACAGTGCAGTTAACATTAACTTGCAGAGAGAAAAATATAATTTACATTGTAAAGCAATTATAGATTTGAGAGTCTATGGACTTTGCAGCTGCTCACTGCATAAAAATTATTACCTCTACAAAGCACAAAATATTGGAGAATAAATTCAGTGGAGAATTTAGGGTGCTTTTTAATATATTGGTCCTTAGTTACTTTTTATTCCTCTACTGGTATGACTTAGATTCTGGGAGCAGGAGAAAATCTTCCCAAATCTCCAACTAATATCAAATAGTGTTTGTTACACAAAAATATACATATATTTTGTATGTATAGATGTACATGTATACATATATGTGTGTTTGAATGAATGAATACATTATCAAGTAATCTCAGGCATTTTTTTTTTCTGTAGAAGTAGAATTTTGTGTAAAGACACAGATTTGCTGACCCAGATTTTCATTCTGTGCAAATATATTCATGGAAGAGAAAATATGTAACAGGAAATAAACCAAAAACCTACAATATTTACATTTGCTTTTGGTTATTTTTCTCTGCTGGCATATGCTGCCCCTCTTGTCAGTATTAAACCCCTTACAACATGCTGAATTACACATTATTTTCAGATAGTTCATTAGGCACAGAAGCATGTAAAACAAATCAAAACACTGAAAAACTTTGTGGATTAGATGTATGAGGAGGAGTTGAGGGAAGTGGGATTGTTTAGTCTGGGAATAAGGAGACTGAGGGGAGACCTTACTGCTTTCTATTCTCTATTGCTACAAACAACAGAAAGGCAGTTGTAGAAAGCTGAGTGTTGGTCTTCTCTCCTGAGGAACTAGCAATAGGACAAGAGGAAATGGTATCAAGTTGGGATATTAGGAAAAACTTTCTTTACTGAAAGGATCATCAGGCTGCCCATGAAGGTGGTGGTGCTGCCATCCATGGAGGTGTTTAAGAAAATGGGCAAACATGGCACTTTAGGACATGGTTTAATGGCCATGAAGTGTTGGGTTGATGTTCAAACTCCATAATCATTTCCAACCAAAATGATTCTATGATTGTCACAACTGTGTAGATTTGTGAATACAAAAAGGGGAAAAAAAAGGCAGAAAATAAAGGAAATAGGTTGTTTGATCAGACTTTTTTTTCCCCACCACCTCTGAGAAAGAATAGTCATGTTGTAATTTTCTCATGTTATAACTGTAGTTCTGTGGGTTTTTTTCTTTACCCCATAACATTTTCTCAGGCAGAAACTGTCTGATGGGACTCCAATAAGAGTGAGTCATTATCATGTTCTGCTGGCAACGGCTGGGGAAGAATTGAGGCTCTGTTTTTTGTGTCAAGGTTTTCTCTTTTTCTAACTCTGACCCCACCACTAATCCCATTGGCTGGGACTCCAAAATAAGTTATGAGGAAATACAACAAGGTCAGCAGTTCCTAGCTGGCCAAAGGGATATCCCACAGCATATGTTGGTGTGTCTAACAATGAAAGACCAGGTAAAGAAGGTGGAAGGTCAGGTCTTTGTGCTTACAGCATTTGTCTTCTTAATTAACCAATATGTGTTCTGAGGCTGTGCTTTCTAGCAAATGGCTAAACTTCTGCCAGCCGCAGAAGCAGCAAATTAATTCTTTATTTTGCTTCGTTTACCTGTGCATTTTTGCTTCACATGTTTAGCTACCTTAATCTTGACCCACGTGTTTCTAGATTTTTCTATTCCATTACTCTCCCAGTCTTGGTGGACAGGGAACAGAAGAAGTACCAACAAGGCCAAACGCGAGGTTCTGCATCTGGGTCGAGGCAATCCCAGGCACAAATACAAGCTGGGCAGTGACTGGCTGGAGAGTAGCCTTGTGGAGAGAGACTTGGGGGTGCTGGTGGATGAAAAGCCCAACATGAGCCAGCAGTGTGCACTTGCAGCCCAGAAAGCCAACCAGATCCTGGGCTGCATCAGGAGGTGAGTGGACAGCAGGTCGAGGGAGGTGATTCTTCCCCTCTACTCCACCCTGGTGAGACCACACCTGGAGTACTGTGTCCAGTTCTGGAGCCCCTATTATAAGAGGGATGTGGACATGCTAGAGTGTGTCCAGAGAAGGGCCTCAAGGATGATCAGAGGGCTGGAGCACCTCTCATATGAGACAGACTGAAAGAGTTGGGGCTGTTCAGTTTGGAGAAGAGAAGGCTCCAAAGTGACCTTATTGTGGCCTTCCAGCATCTGAAGGGGGCCTACAGAAAAGCTGGGAAGGAACTTTTTAGGCTATCAGGTAGTGACAGGACTAGGGGGAATGGAGCAAAGCTGGAGGTGGAGAGATTCAGACTGGATGTGAGGAGGAAGTTCTTCAGCATGAGAGAGGTGAGGCCCTGGAATGGGTTCCTGGGGGGGGGAGGTGGTTGGGGCCACTTCCCTGGAGGTGTTTAAGGCAAGGCTGGATGAGGTTCTGTCCAACGTGGTCTAGGGTATGATGTCCCTGCCCGTGGCAAGGGGGTTGGAACTAGATGATCCTTGTGGTGCCTTCCAACCCTGACTGATTCTATGATTCTATGATTCTAAGTATCCAACTTTTGGTTACACTCATCCTATGACACACAGGTAGTGAAAACACTTAGGTAGGGAGAATAAAAATATTTTTAAAAATAGTTTGGTCCAGGAATTAAATATTTCAGGACACAATCTATTAACAAATCAAAAACCATTAAGAAGATGTTTTAGCAATTCATTTTTTAAGCTCCTAATGTGTACTTCTAAAGAAGTTGTGTGAAGCTACACTTAGAGAGGAAGTATCGTGTTATAGGCAAGAAGGGTGCTGATTTTATTCTTAAACACCCTGAACATAGGCGCTACATTGAGTAACAGTTGTGAAAACATAGAGAATTAAAAAAACAAATAATTTTTGGGTAGGAGAAGGTGCATTTTTCTGCGTGCTTCAAGATATAGATCACAGCCCCCAAGTTTTTCTAGGTATTAGTGCTTTCTTTCCTATACTAACCCAGATTAATAATACAAATTGTCATTCAAGAAGAAAACAAGGAAGGCAAATCACTGGTGTTGATCACTGTAAATCAGTTTTAATGGGTTTTTTTTTCTTAATAGAGTGAAGATGGAGAAGAGCATAAACAACATTTAATTACATGCAAAATACATTAACAGGTGGTGATTCTTAAAAGAATAAAGGGAACCGAAAACATATTGGTGTAGCAACATTCTGCAATACAGCCATATGGCAGATTGATTGTGTTCCCATTTCTTGTACTTTAGGCAGTCCACAGACATAAACCTATTATTTCTGGCATAGCAAAATGAGTAGGTCTCTGTTGTACAGATTTTGAATGTCTCCTATCCACTGTCTCACAATGATATTACCACACATATGATTTATATTATTGTGTATTTCATTCTTCCAATCAGGAAAAAAAAACCCAAACAAAACCCACACTTCCAGCAAGGTTACAGAAACGTAGGTCCATATAAAATATGGGAATTACAGGGGATTTTGAATTGAAATGTTTTTAATAACTTCTCAGGACTCAGTCTCCTAATTTTGAAAGTTGATACCTTGCATTCAGATGTAAAAAAATAATGCCCTAGGAAAATCTCACTATTTTTTACTAAAAAAAAACCCAAACAAATCAAACTTAAAAATAAAATATTTAGGATTTTCAAACTATGTAAGAATTACATGAGTAAAAATTATATTTTTCAAATTAAATTTGACAGGCAATTATTCCATAAGAATGACATCTGTTATAATTGCTTTTACTACCTTGGGGGGAAAATAAAAAGGAATGATCTATTCTATTTTAAATAAGATAGGGGACATTAATTGAGCTGCTATGTGAAATTTAATATTTAGATTTGCTTTCAGAAGGCAGGTACTTTTGCAGCAACTCTGGATATGGACAAATATGTCAATATTCATGTTGAGATACATTAATAATGAGCATTTCACATCAATGTATTGTCTCAGAATTTAACGGTTTAATAGGTAATTTATTCTTAATAGTAAGAAAGCATGACTCCATAGAATTCCTGATATTGTCATAGACACTAATTAAGTTAATTGCACCTCTCAAATATCCTATTGAAAAACATTTTATACAGCTGAATATGTTAAAAAGAAATTTGTATGATAGGAGCCAAGAATCTACATGTTAAACATGTATTTCTTATCATACTTTCGAAGAAAGTATATTTCTTATCATACTTTAGAAGAGGGAGCTGAAATGCTTTGAGGATATGTGAAATGATGTCTGCAATAAACTCTACCACTGAGTCTGCAATACATAGAATAAACACTATCTATCAAGAAATTGATATAAACGACTGTAAATGCCACACAGGGCTATTAAATCCTCAGGGTGAAAGCCATTGGCAGTATATACTATGAAACTCCAAGAAGAGCTTTTTACAGTATACTCAGTAAAAACAAAATCATGCAGTTCATACCAAGACAAAATTAGTATTGTCTCTATACTATCTGGTTCTCACTTTCGCCCATAATTCAAAAGTTCT
>VWZI01006267.1:3619-25632 GCA_013396835.1 Psilopogon haemacephalus | reverse complement strand
TCCTTCCTTCCTTCCTTCCTTCCTTCCTTCCTTCCTTCCTTCCTTCCTTCCTTCCTTCCTTTTGTCTTCAGAACCTCAAACTCATGAATTGATCTTTCAGTTTTATCTGCTACTAATTATAATTTTGAGTTATACCTCAATAAATGAAAAAAAAAATGTTTCTGCAAACAGGAAAACTAATATATGGTACTTGGCATTCACCTAAGGGTACAAACAGATATAGTCAGGCATTCAGTGGGTAAATGAAATGGAAAATATACACAAACATTAATTTAAAGACCCTGGTTAATGTTTATTCAAGCTGTAAAAATATTTGTCATTCAGAAACTACACAAAAATAAAAAGGAGGAAAAAGATGTTTAAATATTAATTGCATGCTGAATCAAATGTAGAGAGCTAGTTCACAGAAACTGGTTGCTTAGTAAATGGTACATTAATTTTCTAGAAAACGTTATACATACCAATAAAGCAGTAATAGCCATCACAATGGTACATACCTTCAGAGATTATTTTTTTGCTCTCACCTTACAGTAGCAGTAACAACCTTCAGAGTCTCTACCATAAGCATTTCTAAGATGCTTATCACCCTGATGCATGTGCATTTGCTATTTGACCTTGTCACAAGCCATTTAGAAATGTGAAGAAAAGAATAAAATAATGAGAACGCTTTCCTGGGAATAATGACTAGCTGCATTTTTTTTCCTTCCTTGTGATCAAGGATCCCCAAGAAATACCTTATCACTCAATTGCTGCTGTTTAATCTGCAAATGAACTTACCCCGTACTGACTCCTGCCAAGATGCTGCTGTATTAGGGGGCAGCAGTTGTATCAATGACTATATTTAATGTTAGCAGAGACTTGAGAAAGATCCTGGGTTTGTCCCTAGACAATTAGTCCAGATAGATCCAGATGCCTTACTGCCTCCAATATATACTGTAGACAAAGGACTCATCCTCTAACATCTCAATCATTTATCTTGCTCAACAGATGTCCATCCCTCTGTTAAGTCATAGCATCATGTAATACAGTGGATTTACCAGAATTTGTACAGACATTTTCACTGTTGCGATTTCTCTTCATTTGATGTTTTGTGTGTCAACAGGAGTGTTGGGTGGGTAGAAAGAACATATTGGCAAGTATGCTTGTGAAACTGTAGTGCACTTGTGAACCTGCAGTGTGGTATGTGCTTCATGAGTGGCCTTCTGTCTCTGTAAGTCCAAGAAAAGGAGGGGAAGTGGCTACCTGTGCCTGTGTCAGGTGTGAGTCCTGAATGTGGGTGCTGCTGGAGGCAGTGCCTTGTTTGTGGCTGCCTGTGTGACTGATTGTGTCAGTGTCCTCTGTGCTTGTGACAGCCTCAGTGATGGTTGAAACGACAACAGTAGTCACATTCTTCAACCTGTGCATTAGGATGAGCAGGAGGAGTACTTGGTCTGAGGATGCTGGGCATGATAACTACTTATTCCTTATCATTGTAATGGTGGCTTTTGAAAGATGAACTGTTATGGATACCACAGAATCACACAATGTTAGGGGCAGAAGGGACCTTGAAAGATCACACACGCAGGCATGTCTTGAATATGTCCAGAGAGGGACACTCCATAAATCCCCTGGGCAGCTTGATCCAGTCCTCTGTCACTCTCACAGCGAAAAATTTTTCCTCATTTGCGTGGAACTTCCTATGCCTCAACTTCCACCCATTGCTCTTTGTCCTTTCATTGGGCAGCTCCAAGAAGAACCTGATTCCATCCTTTTGGCACTCACCCTTTACATATTTATAAACATTAATGAGGTCGTCCCTTAGTCTCCTCCTTTCCAAACTAAAGAGCCCCAGCTCTCTCAGTCTCTCCTCATGTGGAAGATGTTCCAACCCCTCAATTATTTTTGTGGCTCTGCACTAGACTCTTCCTAGCAGTTCCCTGGTCTTTCTTGAACTGAGACACCCAGAACTGGACACAATATTCCAGATGTGTCCTCACCAGGGCAGAGTAGAGGGGCAAAGAGAATTTCTCTCCACCTTCCAACCATAGCCCTTCTAAAACACCCTAGAATGGCATTAACCTTCTTGGCCACAAGAGCACATTGTTGGCTCATGGTTATCCATCTGTCCACCAGGACCCCACAGGTCCTTTTCCCCTTCACCCCTCTCCAGCAAGTTAGTCCCCAACCTATACTGATACTTTTTCCCAGGTGCAAGACTCTACAGTTGCCCTTGTTGAACTTCATTATTTTTTTGTCTCGAGTCTGTTCTAAATCTCACTGAATGCCAGAACAACCTTCCAATGTGTCAGCCACTCCACCCAGTCTTTTATGTCATCAGCAAATTTGCTTACAGCACACTGTTCTGTCATCCAGGTCATTGTATATCCTGGTTTTGCTGGGGCAGAATCACAGGCCAGACATGGACTGCAGGCCATCAGCAGTCCCAGATTAGCCAGGACAGAGGACCTGAATTGGCTCACAGGGGTATCCCATGCCATGACTTTCACAACTCAGTACAAGGGAAGAATTTTGCTATGGAGAGGGAGGCTTTCTGCTAGAGACTTCTGTGTGGGCTCCTATTTCTGAGGACTTCCTTCTTGGATATTGTGACTGCTGCACTTCTGCTGGGCTGAGCATAACATTACACACCATGTATTAACATTGGTATCAGTCTGGCTAATTCATTAAATCCATTTTCATTTCAGCCTGTGGGTCTTTTCTCTTTATCCTGATTCTTCTTATCTGCTGAGGAAGGGCTACTAGGTGATAGAGCAACTGTTACAATTGAACACCAGATGTGGCCTAGACATAGGTAGTGTGTATTATAGATAAATTTAGACTAACTTTTTCAGTGAAATGGTCTATGATGAATGACTAGAGAAAGATAACATTGTAGCATTCCAGAGGATGTTACAATCACCTGGATCAATTGAGTTAAGCTTAACTGAAATATAACTTAAATGCTATGATTACAGTTGTTGCTAGCAGACTAATGATAGAGACTGAGATCCTATTTATGCAAATAGCTGCCATCTATTAATTGATGAATTAATAAATTAAGAGTAATAAATTACATGTTAATATTTGAATATAAGTGCTTGCAAACACATAAATTATTTGGATCTTGAGTCTGAGTGTTCTTATGGATGTTATTTGCAAATAGATCTCTCTATAGATCTATATATTCCTTCAGTACCATATATTCTAAGCCATTATGTTAAGTATTTAAACTCTGTAACAACACAGAGACAAAAAAAAATCTGAAATATTTTAAGCTAAACTCCACGGGCATATTTTCTTCGAATGCAGAATACAATATGAATCACCAAATAATTTGTCACTGAGATTTCTGAAAAGGCAGAATTTGGAAAATGTGAACATGTTAACTACTCATATAAAAGGTTTTTCTATTGCAGTCAAGTAAAATAAGTGGACTGTATGGCTGATATATCAATGAATTCAGTTTGGTCTGTTTCAATTGCTTATTTAATGCTTAGATATGACAAGCAGTTTAAAAGCAAATTAACATTGTGTCATTTCTGTTTCACAGAACTTGAGTCAAGCAAATTGCCCTCCAGGTGTGTCCTGAATAACATGTTGGCTGATTTGCTCCAAAGAAATTTAATGACCTACACTGCTTGATAAAATTATTTATAATATGATTAATTTTTTTTCAGACAGATGCTGATTTGAACATCAAAATAAGCAGTCATCATTCACAATAACTATTGTTTTCTGCCCACATCCAAGGGAATTATAACATAGCTTTATTAATTTTCAGAGTTGGTACCAAAAATAATTTCTATTTTTCTTATCTTTTTTAAAATCCTTCTTTACAGCTCACACTTTTGTTAGAATCCACACAGCTTTTCCGGGTTGAATTGTTTGGCTTGTTTTATGTACTTTGGTTCCTAACAAACTACATGATAGTAGTGTATAATTCTGGCATGTTGTAAAAAATTTGATACCAGCAAGGAGGATGGCATACACCATCAGAGAAATAGAGGAGGTAGCTGTTTTCACTGTTGGCTACAACCCCACACATTTTGTCATGCCTCATTTGCAGTGAGGTAAACACTGCTGCCATGAGCAGAACCTGTGTAACATTGACTGCAACTTAATAAATGGTGTAATACCAAGTGAATTATTTCTCAAAGAAAGATATGTATCTGAGTAGGTTTAGTTGCCCTTTCTGCATGTCTGTCTCCATCCATTGATGATAAAAGGAATTACAGCACTTCAATTATGTTGATTATTTAATTTTTCCTTAAAAGCTGAAAAAAAACTGCACTCAACCAAGAAAAAAATAAAAGGGGGGAGGGGGGGGGGGAGAGAGTGGGATGGGTTGGTGGTGTTTATTTTAGATTCAGGTAAAATCTATCATATTAGTGCCACTAAATATGTCTCTATCTTCTAGTATAACTTCAGATAGCTTTTATAATAACAAATCAAGACTGAAACAAAAACACTACTTAAGATATTAATTTTTAAAATAATTATTTTAAGTTCATCCCTGGTGTTTTAGTAGTACAAAATCAATGACACCAATAAAATTTATCTGTATAAATTCTGGTTGTTGGAGAGTCACTTGTGGCAGGAACAGAGGGCCCGATATGCAGGGTTGACTCTCATCATAGAGAAGTTTGCAGTCTTTCTGGAGCCCAAATCAGGGATATAACTAGAGAACTCCTCAACATGGTGCAGTCATCAGACTATAATCCATTACTGATCTTCTAGACAAGTGGGGAGGAAGCTGCATTCCATAGTCTGAGGGGAATGAAGAGAAATTTCAAGACATTGGGATGGCTGGTGAAAGAGTCTGGGGCACAAGTTTGTTTTCTTCCCTACTTCCAGTACCTGGCCATGATATGGAAGGAAGTAGAAGAATTCAGTCTGTAAATACCTGGCTCTGAGACTGTTGCTACAGGCAAGGCTTTGGGTTCTTTGACAATGGATGGTTTTATAGGATATCAGGACTGATGGTAGTGTGTGGGAAAGGCTTATCTGGCAGGGAGGAAAGGATTCTAGGACAAAAATTAGCAAGGCTCACTGTTAGAGCTTTAAATTAGTAGCAAAAGGGGATGGTGGTGTTTGTTGGGTTTGCACCAGTGAGGTAGTGTTCTAGTATTAATGAAGACCATCAGCCCTCCCACCTACTTAGGGTAGAATTGGCATACTCAGCTTGCTCCCTGAAATGCCTGTACACCAATGCATACACAGCATGGGGAATAAACAGGAGTTAGAAATCCATGTACAGTCAAGGGGTTATGATCTGGTGGCAATTACAGGGAAATGATGGGATAGCTCACGTTGTTGGAATGTGGTCATGGATGACTATATTGTTTTTAGAAAAGACGGGTCAATTAAGTGAGGTAATGAAGTTGCTCTTTACATGAGGGAGCAACTAGAACATACTGAGTTTTGTCCAGAGATAGATGAGGGGTGAGTTGAGAGTTTGTGGGTGCGAATTAAGGAACAGGCCAGCATGGGTGATACTGTTGTGGGTGTTTTTTACACACCACTGATCAGGATGAGGAAGTTGATGAGATCTTATGCAAGCAACTGACAGCAGCTTGGCAATCACAGGCCCTGGTTCTCATGGACGATTTTAGCTGGAAGGCCTACCTAAGCAGCCACCCATAGTCCAGGAGGTTCCTCCTGTACATTAATGATAACTTCTTGATATAAATGGTGGATAAGCCAACTAGGAGAGGGCTATTAATGGACCTGATACTAACAAGGAGGGTCTGATTGAAGTGGTGAAGGTTGAGAGCAGCCTTTGCATTAGAACTCATGAGATAGTGGAGTTCAGGATCTTGTGTGGTAGGAACAGAATACCAAGCAGGGTCACAACCTTGTACATCAGCAGAGCAAATTTTGGCCTTTGCAAGCAATTGCCAGGGGAGATCTCATAGGACAGGATACTAGAAAGCAATGAGGCCCAAGATAGATGGTTGTTATTCAAGGACCACTTCTTTCAATATTGGAGAATTTCAACAAGTAGGAAATCAAGAGAGGGGGGCAGGAGACCTGCACAGAGAAGGGCCAGGAGACCTGTCCAGAGAAGGGCCACGAGGATAATCAGAGGGTTGGAGCTGAGGATAATCAGAGGTATGAGGACAGGCTGAGAGACCTGGGGTTGTTCGGTCTGGGAAGAGAAGGCTCTGAGGAGATCTTATTGTGGCCTTCCAGTATCTGAAAGTGGCCTGTCCAGTATCTGGTGAGGGACTTTTTAAGATGTGATAGGACTAAGAGGAGTGCTGGAGGAGGGTAGATTTAGATTAGATGTTAGGAAGTTCTTCACCATGAGGACAGTGAGACGCTGGAATAGGTTGCCTGAAGAGGTCATATAAGGCCTATCCTTGGAAGTTTTTAAGGCCAGACTGGATGTGGTTCTGGGTAGCCTGATCTAGTAGAAACTCCCTGCAGGGGGACTGGAACCAGATGATCCTTGAGGCCCCCTCCAATGCTGACAATTCTATCATTCTATGATTAATTTAATTTCCAAGATATTTACGCACTATGTCACCATATTTAGAAGTAGCATTTTCAGATGAGAATTTGCTTATCACATGTTAAATAATTTGATATTTGAAGAGCAATGCATGCTTTTTTATCAGTATGGAATTGTCTGTATCAATTGCACACACAGACTAGAAAGAAAGTAAGAAATTATTTTAGCCTACTGTCAAGGTTTAGATATGGACTGGCCACTAAACAAATCACAGGTGCTGTCTATTAACCTCTCTCCCTTCACAAAGGGAAAGAGATTACTTTAATGAAAATAATAGCAATACAATTAAATACACCAAAACATACACAAAACCAATATTGAACCCAACCACCCTGATGGCAATATTGTCACCATCACCACTAATGACCTGGGCAGATATTTGGTAAGTCCTGGACTGGACTTAGTGGCAAAATGGAATTGGATTCAGTAGCTGGATTCTGGAACTGAATACAGGAATGCATGGATTGGGATCAAAAGCAGGATGGGTGTCCTCCTCAGGTGTCAACTATTGAAGAAGAGAACTTGCCACTTGTGGTCTTTCAGCTTTATATTGAATATGACATATATGAAATGGAATATCTGGTTGATCAGTTTAGGTTCACCTGTCCTGTTCAGTCTTCCCTGCAACTGCAGCCTTTTACTTTGCATGCCCAAAGTAGTACACAAGATTCATCAGTGACATTGGCTTGCATACCAATCCTTGGAACTAGATAGAAACACTGAATATTGTCACTACTAGAAGCAGACACTCTCTGCAGAAGTATATCATTAATTTTAGAAAGTGTGGTTACTTAGAGACTTAGCTGAAAAGTAAAATCACTGAATATAATTAGTCCTGTTCTAAGTCAAATTAGGACACCTACTTATATCAACCCTCATACAACTTGATAAACCTGCCAAATTTATTTTCAATTTTTTTTTAGCCTTGCAGCAATAAATAGTTGAAAAGTAGACTGGTAAAGAAGGCAATTGGTACTTGGTAAAGATTCATAAAGAAATTTTTAAATTATGGAAATCAATCTCATTAGTATAGATTTGCTTTATACAAAATTAATTGATTCCTGTTAACTAAACAAACTCAAAAGCACTCTATCAATTTTAGGCTGTGATAAAATAAGAGTATATTTCAGATTAACATAAAACAGTAGAGAGGGAATATTAGTATTGAAAACATTAGCAGTAGGTTAGAAAGGAGGCAAAAGTTGTGATTAGTAATCTTATAACTCTATAAAAGGCAGATAATGCTGCTTTTCTATCTCAAATTAGTATGTAAGGATAATCACCTGTTCAGTTCTGATGGGATTCTCCATTAAGTGCAAGCTGATTGTGTGATTTTAATCAAAGGATGACAGAATGGGTTAGGTTGGAAGGGACCATAGTGGTCATCTATTCCAACCTCCCTACCATGAACATGGATGTCTCACAACTAGACTTAGCTGCTGAAAGCCTCATTTTTACAAAATTTACCGTCTAGTTTTTGCATATGTAGAATATTTTATGAATGTTTCTATACCTAACATGACTTTCCTACCTTGTGACTACTGAAAGCAATCAGCAATAACATAGCATAGAAAAAAAAAAAGATGCACAGTAGCACAGTATATAACAATCTAGTATAAACTAGTAACAGATGTAAACATTGCCATTTATACACCTAAATGGATGTTAGATGTATGTTCTACCTCTAGCAGCAATGGGCCCAGAGATTCCTCCTGCCCAGCCACTATGCCCAGCCCCAAGACATTGTAGTGTCTGTCCAAGACCAATGGACACAGTTGCTAGTTTCCTATTTGCAGGTGAAAACATCAGTGAGGCTAAATATGGATCCCACAAGCACACAGAGGCTACAGACATGGCTAGTCACAGATGGCTACAGATAAAGTGCTGTCTCCTGCAGCACCCACATTCAGGACTCACACCAGAGACATAGGCATGGAGAGCCATGTCCCCTTCTCTCATTAGACTGGCAGAAGCAGAAGGTCGTTATACAGCATGCACACCACACTATTTAGATTCACAAGCACATGTACACTTCTGTCTGCCCAGAAGCCCTGCCTGGACCTTGACCCCTCATCTACAGCATGTATCCCTGTTTTGCTGACTGACACAGCTGGGTGATCTTTTCACACACACAGCACTCTCATATTCATCCCGCAAGAACCCCATAGTCACAGATACCTTCAAATATAGACTCTCCAACCACATGATACCCCAGCCCAGACCTGGGGCATCTTACTCCTCAGCTACTTCAGCCTGTAGTTTGCCTGCAAATCCACACACACATCTGCTTTGAGCAAGGTAAGGAGACTTGCAGCCAGCAGCCAGGACATGGGCTGTCACCTGCAATCCTGTTCCAGCTGCCTGCATTGAGCCACATTTGCCTCATTCATATCCGTTCCCCTAGTAGTTGATTTTGGGACTCATACTGTTCTCACCCCAGTGGTCAGAGGTTAAAGACCCCACTGGCTGCAGTAGCTGACACTACAGACACAGGACACTCATAATCAGACTAGGGGTCTGACTCCAAAGCTTACACTGCTCTCATGGCAGTGTCTTTGGGAGCTGACACTGAGCCCTTCCAGCACTGAAGTACATGGAATAGAGAACGAGATTACTCAGAGAGGTCATTAAGAGAAGATTTAGTTAGACAGTACTCATTTCAGTACTGCTTCCAAAAAGCATGCTGATCAGCCATGCTTTACATCTACCCTGCCCTTCTGTCTATTCTTGCCATTCTTTTCTCCTCAATCTCCTTTCCCTAATACAGTTTTCACATTTCCAGGACAACTCCCTGGAATATCCCAATTCCTCACGTTCCTGCTGTTTTCCTCTTTGTTTCAGTTACAAAGGCCAGAAGGGCTTCTCCAAAGATGTGCTGGTGGTTTCTTAATGTCTCATCAGTTAGTTACAGGAAACTTTTGGGAGTTCTGTCTCTGTTAGCTCTAGTCTATTTACTGTCTTCGTGTGTAGTTCACCATTTACCTCTGTCCCTAGGTGGGAGAACTGAACCAAGATACGTGTCTCAACATTTTTCTGTGATGACTAGACAGGATGTCTCCTCTTAAACTTTGTTTTCTGACAATAGCAACTGATAATGTGACAAACCTGCAAGTTGCTGCAATACAAACTAAAGCTTACTGCACAAACACACAGCTTCTGTGCTCAAAAATGTTATAATACAGGCTGGATCTTACTGTGCAACTGCACCCAGGAGTCATGACACGGGTCACCAGTTTTTAAGGGGTCTTCAGATAAGAGAGTGCACACCATAGATGACTGGCACAGGCACAGTTCAGAGCCAAACTGCATAAAAAAATAAAGAAGTAGTGAGATGATGTTTGAGCAAGTTAAATGTGATATAACTATGGCAACTAACTGAGGAACTGTGACCACGTGTCAGATCAGAGAGGCTATAAAACGGTGAATTTTGAAAGTTTCCTCATCCATAGAACTCACAGGACATGTGAGATGTTGCTGGATCCCTGGTGGTGACTGTTTTTATTCTTTCCTGGTTTTCCTCTTTTTCTCTATTTCTAACCTTCCTCTCTAATAAGCTAGTACACATTACATATACTCTTGCATCATGAATTAGATATTTTGTTCTAGGCAGGAGAAATATATTCCTAGACACAGAAAAGGGATCCAGTACTGTCAAGCATATCTGCATTCCTGAAATATTTTGTCACAAATATCATATTTCCCACTGTCCAGATAATCAGTAAAAACCTGATTTATAAAACCTGGAAATACTGTAAGATATCTCTTAAAGTAGAAAATGATAAATCGATGTACTTTAAATACTGTCTGATACAAGGTCACTTTGACTTTCTCATTATATCAGGAATGTGGTTAACTTAATGGCTCTTAAAATGAGTAAGTTTATTATACCACCAATGTAAGACCTGCAAGATTAAATTTGCAATTATACGGTGTCAAACACATTTAGGAAACAATTATTTTTATTTTAAAATTCTGGTAGAAACATATTCTTATGTTTCATGTTATAACATTTTATTGAGGTCCCCAATTGAAATGTTTTTAACTTGAAGAAAATATGTAGTAGTGATGGCTTCACATTGTACCAGCCTTTGGTAGACTAATGTAAACTGCTGTGACATAATGCAATGCAACATATAACATAGCCCTGTATCACTAAAAAGTACTCAACAATAGTAGTGTAATGTTACCAACAACCTACAGGGGAAAGCAGGCTACAGAAAGATTACATATACCCCAGCCCTAGCAGTATAAAAACTAGTTAAAATTATAGACTACTTCTTCTGAGATTTAATTCTGAGATTTAATTCTGAGACACTGAGATTTAATTCTGGCTACACTCTCTGCATATTTAAAAAGTGCTCAAAAGGTTTCTAAAAGTAGATTCAGTTATACATAAAAGTGAAATAACTCATGCTAAACTATGCATTTAATAACACAACATTATGTTTGGCTTCTCTGAAGCAGAGACTCTAGCATGACAGCAGGATTTACACCTTGCTAATAAAGTGTCTTCAGATATCTGTCCAGCTCTTACCTGTACAGTCATTGGCTGAGTTATTTACTATTAATTTCTACTTGCAACTTAGATATTTACCTTCATTATGAAAGATCTAAACTCATAAAGCTAAACTTAGACCTTAACATTTTTAGTTATTTTTTCCTTCTGTGTTGCCATTATAGAAAATAAATGCTATGGTTTTCTGTTACAGGAGTTACAACACTGGAAAATTCTATTAACAACAGAGAAATTGAGAAATTATTTTTTTCACACATATGAGCTAAGTTAATAGAGGAGGTGTAAATATTTAATTTATGTATTGTAATGTGATATTAGACTATAAAAGTATACTAAAATAAATTCCCATGAGAGTCCCAGAACACAAATAGATGGATCATGATATCAGATCACGTATCTGCACTACAGTTGAATAAGACAGAAGACCACCAACAGCGCAACCAAACAAAAAAAACCCCAAACTAACAGAAACTCAAATAAAAAACCCACAAACCACAAAATCCCTCAAAAAATGTTTTAAAAAATCACACATACACAAAGCCAACCCTACATGTTAACTGGAAGTAATAATAGTTACTTTGTTACACTGCAGCGCTCAGTAGCATGGGAATCAGAAGAGAGATACAGTTCATTATTATATCAAATAGCAATAAGGACGAGCACTGACATTATGCTTGTCTAGAACAAGACACACTGTTGCTTTCATTAGGAAAGCGTGGAACTGACCAATAGGCACTTAGCGTCCATTGTCTGGCCAATTGGTTCAAAAGTCCCACGCCCAGGGGTGGGTCCTAACACCTGGAGAGAGCCCAGATTACCTGACTCGTGCACATAACCTGTCCATGTGGCCCAAGACTTCCTGGTTCCAGAACCACGCAGTCTGTCCCTGCAACCCACCTCTGGACCTTACAACAGAAGGGGGAGGGGAACCTCAGGAAGTGAACCAACTCTGGGTAGTAATTATGCCCATACCAGGACACATACACTTGCAAACATCTCCATTCTGAACAAGGTCAAAGTGAAAGAATGCAACAAAACACAAATATATATAAAAAATATATATTTTCCTGCTTATCTAGAAAGCACCAACATGGAAATTAACACATCCCAGAAAACAAAGACACAATCTATCATATAACATTATGAGTCAAACATGGATGTGTATATACAGAGATATAATATAAAAAAACACAAATAGTATATGCTTGTGTGTCCATGTATTTGTAACAAAATTTTTAATAGATAACAGAAATATATATATTTACAAATATCAACATTATTCAGAACTTAAAACCAAGGCAGGGCTGTTTCCAGCATGCACTATTGTTAGAACAGGGAAAATGATGCCTAGAGGTTATGCTCGCCATGTTACTCCCTTTGGAATCTCTGGGTGCTCAGCATGCTACTTGTTCTGCTTGAAACCAGTAATTTTAAAGAGTAGGAGACATTCAGGCTTGTAATAGAAATAGAAATTAAAATATTTATATATATATATATATATAGGTCAAAGAAGAACAAATGAGCAAAAAGTGTACTTGTTATTTGAATTAATAAGTGCAGTAGATAGAATACCCATAGCTCCTGAAGAAGTACTGCATAGAGTACAGGTAGATTATTAGAAGAGAGAGGCTAAGTTCTCTGTTGTAAAGGGAACAATTTCCTGACAGTTTATATCTGTACTAGCATTTCTCTTGAGGATTAGTGGCACATCATTTTCTCTTTCTATTCAGTCTAGCTGTCTCATATACTGGACATAAACATAGACAAAAGCTTTATTATTCTCTCTACACCTAGTCTGTCAGCCTGCTGTGAGCAGAAACAGTAACCCTCTATCAAGAAATGTGCTTCTTAAATGACCACATTAATAACACCTGCAGTTCACTCAACTTATTTCTCTTCCTTCTAAAAATCTTACTTTCTAATCAAACTTGAAAACATTGTTTTTGAAACAGCCTTTGTATGCTGGTAAAAACAAGACATAGTCCTGCTGAGTGTTAGACACACTCATTCAGGTTAAAGAAGAACAAATGTATAAGCTGCAATAACTCCCTTTTAGGTTTCCCATAGCAGGAAGCCAATTTAAAACACTTATTGCAGCTAGGACATAAAAGAGATAAAAAATAATTTATTTTTTATTCTTATTCCCTCAAAAATAGATACAGTAACAACAAAGTGGGTTTTCTATTAGCAGATTTTCAAGATTGGGTTAAGGTTTGAGTAGATGATTCTGAACTGCCTAAACCAGTCCAAAGCAGTTAATCAGGTGGTTAGCTTTGTTCGTTTTCCATTGTGAAGGTAAAGAACGAGCAAACAACCCAAAATTTCCCTTCAAACATCTCTTTTTTGCACTTATTTTAATGTAAACCAGGCAAGTTCACACAGCTTAAAGCTCCATCATTTGTAACTCTATATATTTTTTCCTTCCTTATTTACAGTGGAAAGGAGAGTGAAGAACAAAGGAGAGAAAATTGAGATGTGGTCTTTACCCTAAATGTATCGCAAGTTTACCTAAGTGGTCTTTTGAAATTCAGTGTTTTGAACATCAGAGGCAATGCAATGGTGCCCTGTGATGCTTGCAAAACTGCAGTATAGATTCTGGTTTCTGTGGGAGAGATGGCCGTGTTCTGACTACCTCACTCTGGGTACCTAAATCATTTTAAGAAGCCCTGTAATGTCTTTTTATTTTCTCCTGTATGTATGACACATTGTATCAGCTACTTTAGGTATGTCTCAGGTCACAAAGGCACCTCTGATGGTACTAACTGTTTTATTATAATCTAAATAAGCCATGCTGGCTCATTATTTAGCTTTTTTCCATACTTCATGTCTCTCCTTTATAAAATTTATTTAACATTAAAAAGTAATAAATATTTTCTGGTTAGCATTTGATCCAGCCTTATCAACCATGTGTTCAAAGTCATATAATTCCTTTTAGTTTCTTATGGCAGTTGAATTTACTTCTGCCACAATTCTTTTACAAAAATGCAACAGAGAGGCAAAAAAGATAGTGGGCCAAGACTAGAGTCAGCTCAACTATTTGTTTTAGCTCTCTCAGACTTTTTAAAGACATCTGGAACTTGCTGGAGTCGGGGAACTGAGCACCTTGGTAACTGTCAGGAAAAAGAGAAAAGGCAAACCAGCAAACCACTAAATAATATCAAGGGAAAGGAACTAGATCTAAGATAAGTAAAATAACAAAATATTTCTGACAGGTATTCTTGTCACAATACAGGTAACTGCAGAAAATAGTAAAGAAGTCCTTGAAAGGATTGAACATGCATTCTGCATCCCTGAGTTAAGTCAGTAGTACAGCTGACATGGAATAGGGAAAACATCAATATAATGCTGATAAAAATGGATTTTCTTTAAAATGGGAAAGAAGAAAAATACTGAGCAATTTCTTGGATTAGCATTTTATGTATTGTCACTGAACAGGAAAGGTCTCATTTATTTTGATTTTTTTTTTTTTTTTTAACTAGAGATTTTTTATTTTAAATGAATTGTAAATAATTAAAGTCTAAAATGTAAATATCACTGTTGGGATGAGAAGGGGGTTTTATTTTTTTCTTTTTTTTACTTCAAAGAAATTATAATTTTTGATACTGCAAGTTGGGGGAAGAGGAGGAGGAAGAAGAGATCAGAATCTAGAACTCAGAGTTAGGCTTGATGTTTTACAGTCTTTTGACTTCTTTCACTTGCTCTCTTCATAGATATGTACTATATGTGCTCTTTATTCTTATGAGAGTTGTTTCTTAACCATTCCTAGGAGAATTTCTCCCAACTTATGTGGTAAATATCTAATGGTTTTCCTGCCAGGAAATTACTTCTTTGTGTCTATGATGATTTATGTACACACTAAACTTGCAATTCTTTGCAAATGTAATTGTTTCACTATCACAGCTATAACATTTTCATTAAGAGGTAGAGTACCTGTATAGCAATGAATTTAGAATTTTAACCATCTCCTTGTGAATGTATCTATAGAAGCATTATGTTTTCCATAATGCCATTTGATAGCTGCATCTCTTTTCATGTGTGACATTTCTCCCTAGATATAGAGATCTGATTTACTATCTTTGTTCAGGGACGGCGTAATTTTATTTGTTTGAGGAATATTTGGTTTACTTGGAGTGATGGAGGTCATGCCTGTTCTTCATGTCTCTATCCAGCAGGAAAAAAAAAGTTCTCTTTCCTTTTTACAGATGCTTTCATTTTTTTCTCTTGGCTATCTTGCTTAATTTCATACATGTACTTACATATCCTAACAATGAAATGTTTAGCTGAAGTTGAGTTTAACTGTTATGCTCCTAAATATTTGTTTCTCAATGAACGAATCTTTTTTAAGTGAAGAACTTTACAAAACTCCAGATCATTAAATTTATTGCCTTAAATGCTTTGTTTCAAAGTACTTTTAATTTTTTTACAAGTCATTGTAAAGTAATTTAAGTGTCTTTTTGACATTCCTGAACACTTTGGAAGCCTCAAGACAATTTATTTAAATAAGATGTGGAAATGTTGTTGAAAGAAGAGTGTAATGTGAATTGTTAAGTTCAGAAAACTGAGTGAAGACATTCTTAGAGAACTAGATTTTTTTATTTCCAGAGACTGGTCTACAGGATAGCAGTATTCAATGATTTAGAAGTGAACAGATAAACTGGAAGCTGGTGAACATGTTCTGAGGTGACAAGAAAGATACAGCTTAATTTGCAACACAACACTTCAAACCAAAGACATGGTGAAAAACACTAATGAAGTCTATCTTGGTTGTCCTAAAAATGCCTTTCTAAATAACGTTTCGGATTTTATATTTCTGTACAATCATGAGCACAAGTTCAAGTAAACAATACTAATTAAACTTATAAAGGGAAAAGGTATATTTTTGTCATAAGGAAAAAGTATTAAAGCAGTATTGTAAGATATAAATATTAAATATATTTGTCAAGATTATCTTTTTGGACCTATTATACTTACTCAGAGACAGTCCTAATGTACCTGTGGAACTTTTGCTTAGACAGTAAGTTGTTCAGCAACAGCCACTTCTGTTATGTGAAGAGTGCAAATTTTATACTCCCAAAGCTTTTACAGATACCATCTGATAGATTTAGCTATGGTACTTCAAGATATTATTGGGGTTTTTTTTTGCATCACAACCATTGATCTCACAGATATTACTATCCTTTTAGAACAGTTGGCACTATAAAGCATATACTTGTATTTAATTTATTTCTGCTCTTTTCTGTCAGTGAAAATATGACTTTACAGGTTAGCTTGTATCTCAGAATATTGTATTTCATATTCCAAACTTCCACATGCGAAGATTAATAGCAGCTTGCGTTTTCATTTCTAGATTTTTCATATATCTGTCACGATTGGGAAACAGTCTGGTGAAACCTCATGTAGTCAATAGTAAGTGTGTAAAAAGGTGTGTAATGAGAAACAATGCTTGGGGAGTTTATTTATTAATTATATTCTAAGTCATAAAGGGAAATGCCAAAATTTCAAATGTTTATCAAGAGGAATTTTCAGTAGATTTCTCTCATCTAAATTTATGCTGTGATTCATCACATCTAACTTTATGTAGATAGAGCCATATATCTTCAAGAAAGGTGTCTAGACTTTCCTTATAGAAAATGGAAAAGTAATGATCAAATACAATTATCTGCTTTAGGATAAGATACATTGCTCTTCAGATTTCATTGAGTATATCAACTGGATCTTTATTATAATGAGAATTTAAACATCTACTTTGTAGTGACCTACAATAACCAAGATGAATTCCTATCCGAGGAGCTTAGCTAGTAACATTTGACATACCACAAGTATCAGCTAATCCTAAGCAAGGAATCATCTGTCTCCCAAAGGATCTGGTTAGTATTACAGAATGCTAGGTGTTAGAAGAGGCCTCTGGAGATCAGCCACCTTTTTACAGTTCTCTGGAGCATCTCAGCACTAGATCACGAAATTAGAAAAAATAAAACTAATAGTTACCTACAGATACTCATTTAGGATAAACAACTCAAGTTTCCTTTCCAGTAATGAGAAAAATAGACAAATAATAAGCAAGGTTTTTCCTAGTCTTGCTCTTTATTTATCCAATAGGAAATAAGTTCCTCACCTGATTAGCTGAGATGATTCTTTCTGACCATTCAAAGAATCTAGTGATAGCACTACTTAATTTATTTTAATTAAAATGTGCATGTGAAGAACTATCAGCAGAATAATGCTGGCACTTTCTAATATATGATGTAAGATGTAGTCCACACTTACTCTCTTCAGAGAGTAATTCAGTACTTAATTCAGAAATGTAATATTTAGCTTCTAAAACAGCTGATTTGGATTGACTTCTACCTTCTCAGGTTAAAACTAACTCTACTAATAAACTAGTCCAAATTTAACTATGTTAAATCACTCATACTGAGACTCTAGTGGGCCACATTTAGCCTTCCCTGTACATTAGCCTGTATAATGGCTAAGGAATTATGGCAAACACTGTTTTTTGCAGGTACAAAGCTTCTGAAATACGTGGGAGGTATAGCAGGTACCAGCATGCTGTCTGTGTTACAGGAGGACAAAGAGTATTATTTGGTCATCTTGAAGAGATGTATTGCAATGTTGCAGGCAAAACATCTTAAGAGTTCCAAACCTGACAACATAATGTTAAAGAGATTTATGGAATAAAAGGGGTTAGAAGTCATGCAGTATCATTCCCAGCATTCATAGTATCATGCTGTCACCACTGCTGAACTCTAGTTTCATTCTGGGATAAGCTGGTTTGTTGGAAAACTAACGTTAAATAATAAGCTAAAGTATATGCATTGTGAAAGAACTCCTGACATTATGTTGCTTGGTTCAGTTAACACGACAAATTTAAAATCGAAGAAGGGATATGGGTCTCAATTACTGCTACTGTATCAGGCCAAGGCATTGGCTGATAAACCTGAAAAATCCTCAGACAAGTTTCTCGAGTTCTGTGTTAATTTCCTAACAATTGTCAAATGTCTGATGCCAAACTCTTAAGCCACAACAAATGGATATAGTTGTCTACCACTGACAAAGAGCCAAATAAAACCCAAAAACCCCCAAAACTACCAAAATGTTTCATTAATCTTTTTAACTGGTCTTGTAAGAAGCTACATGATTTCTTCTCTTCATGAGCCTAAAGAAGACCAACTTGCATAAATTTTCACAGTATAGAAATACCTGTGCTTGATTATGGAAGTTTAAGCTCTCTCTATATATACAGGTATATATCTTTAAAGAGGAAAAAAAAAATTCTCAAGTAAAAAAAAAAAATAAAGTACATAACTGAAAGATCCTAAAGAGAAACTGAGGAGGAAAAAATAAAATGCATTACAATGACAACTGAGAGTCATTTTACTTCAAGGCAGATTTTCTTTTTTAAGATGCAGAATTTTAAGAAAGTACCTAGGGACTACTTTTATTAATACTTATAATTGTTCTCAAATCAGTTGTATCACTTGCTCAATTACAAGTTTTTAGGATGATATTTAGATTAATGTTACATTTAATGTTAATTTTACTTTATTTTTTTCATTGTTAGTGGTTGTTTTACTTTGCATCAGACTGTTCCTACAGCATTATATATTATTAATTAGTGTCTATTTAGCCCATGTTCAGGGCTAAATTAGCAGCTACTCTCTGTCTTGATGACTCCTCCCCAAGAGAGAAGGGGAATCAAGAAAATGTGAGAACACTCATTGAAATTAAAACAGGATTGATACCAATACCAATATAAAACACATAAAATTAGTCAGCCCACCAGAGGCACAACATCACAATAAATGGAAAGCAACCCTCTAAAAGAAGAAGAGAAACCCAAGCAGAAATACAGGCCAGAGACTCCCCTCTCCAAACTTCCTACTTTATATTGAGCGTGATGTTTATGGTATGAGATCCACCTGTATCCAGCTCAGGTCAGCTGTCTGACATTGAACTGCTGACAGCCTGCAGCCTGTGACTGATTTGTGATTTTGTCCCAGCAAAATCTGGACAATTAGAAAATAAAGGGTTGCATAATTATTTTAGTCATAAAATAAATATTACATTTTAAAATATAAGAAAATATGGTGAATCCTTATGGCTAATGTAACAAGTTTTATGTTTTTAAATATGAAATTAAACAACAGGACGTTCAGGGATACTTTTTAAAAATTACTTTATACTATACTTAGAGACTATATAAACTGTATATTAAGGGCTAGCCTCCACTATTTCATCTTTTCAGCTTTCCCTTTATTTTCCTTTTGTTTTCTTTTCCAAGTACCATTTGGAAAAACTCCTGGAAACACAGAAGATTTCAGTTTCCAGGTGTCACTCATGGAGAGTATTGTAAGTCTACCCTATAATGTTGGAAACCACACCTTAAAGAGAAGTTTCTTTTCCCTCTCAAATAATTCAGACAGTCCACATTATGGTTTTAAATAATTAACAGCCAGTCTCAAATAAGGACTGTATTATAACAATTACTTGTCAGGTTTCAGCCAATTCAAATTCTAACTAGTAGAACTCAGTTTAACACTATTTGATGCAGTGCAAAGAAATAAATCTAATATCCAATATGAAGTTAAAACATACTAATTTTCTTGTCTCTCTGAGCTTTCTAGATGAGCTTCATCCTCTCTAACTTAAAAAAATTAAATATTGCTCCTAAATTGAGAAATGTTATCATGATAACCTTTCCTCATACTCAGTGGTCTTTAATAAGTACATTAGACAAAATATATTTTCTACAGAAATATATTTTACCTGACTTTACAGAAAATAAACAGACAAGGGGAAAAAATAAAGTCAGCATAAAGTCATCTGGATTAGAAAATATCAAACAATTTTATTAAACTGAAAATATAATAATTAGAATCTCTTAGTGCATAGTACCAAATGTTCTTAAGAAGAGATGTCAATGATGAATAACTGAAAGAATAACCAACCAAACAGTATAAATAACTGAAAGTAATAAATAATCATGTTCAGAAACATATCCGTTAGCACTTTATAAATTCAACTTGTATCTAAGCACTAATACAACAAATTTCAGATATTATGTAATTTCTGCCTGAAAATCAATTACTGCTCATAAGAGATTATATGCATCTCAACATTATATTCGCTTCCAATATATTTTATTCCATTAAAGTATTAATGAAAGAAAAAATCACTTGCAAACCCCTATTGATACAACAAATCATGATATTTAATGAATGTTACTATAAATAACCAGACTAGATATAAGCTTTTCTAAGAATAATGTAATGTTAGTTAGAGAATATTAATATGTTCTACTAAAATACTTGAGAATAAATTATTTTGTAGAACAAAAGAAGACAATTCTCCTGTCAGGAAGAATGAAGTGTGATAAATGTCTCTTATTCTTTATCAGTGATAATGTTTTATTAGCAATTTCCTCATCTTTTGCCTCTATTTGGCAGAAAAGATTCAAATAAAGAAAATATTTACTACTAATGTAGGAACATTAATAAATTATCTTGCCCTGTGTATTGCTCAGAGAATCCATATGCATTGTTCAAGGACACAGATCCCATTCAAAGTCAGGCAACTGGAAATGAAAATGGGTTAAGATAGAACGTTTGTGCATCCCCTAAGTAGCACAGAAAAATATCTCTGCAAATGAGTATTTGATTTCATTATTCAAAGTGCTTCACAAATTGAAAGAGTTCTTTCCCCTTGGACTGGATTATAGCGAACTAATAGAATCATGGCTTTACAGTCTTCAGATTAACAAGAACATCTTGAGATTTTAATATTTCACTTCTTCCATGCCACTTATGTCCAAGAAATCATGCCGTACCAATTTATATTGTGTCAGTTTCTATTCTCATGAAAATCCATGACCAAAAATCAGGTACTGGAGTTTTTTCAATTCCTACTCCACTATGTTAAATAAAGTATTAATGAATGAGTATTATGTTCATATATTTTGCTAATGTGACCTATTTTGAATTTTAATTGTTTAGCCAATTTTGCTTGTTGTTTTGCTTTATTTTGTTTTGTTTGTATTTGTTTTATTGTTTTTGTTTTTGTTTTTTTTCCCACAGGTTACCAAAACATGAGCAAGAAATATTCATCTGATCAAAATGTAGACAGGGAAAATGTATAGTTGTGGGTCACAATGATTTAATTTGCATATTATACAAAAGTGATAACTTTTTCATGATAACTGTTTCATATGAAAGGCTTCTAATGAGGATAGGTAATAGCACACAGTAATTATCTTACTATTCAAAATTCTGACACTACAAGGATTAATTAAAATGTAGCAATATCATTACATTATTTTTCTGGAACTATATGAATGATATTAGTATTTTGTTGTTGTGAATAATTGAAAAAAAAGTTCCACAAATAAATAAAAGACAGGCAGTTCTGTGAATTTAATTACTGTCCATTTCAATGAACACATATGACAGAACTTTGAGATGAGGTGATGAACTGATATATCTCAAGGGTGAAATTTTAATAATGAAATCACACTTGTATTTCCCTATGACTACACTCAAACCTTAAATACATTTTATACTACTCATAACAATATTTTATAACAAATTTACATAATGTCTTTCATGCTAAGAAAAGGTGGATATCAATAGTCTCAATTCATCCTAATATTCTGATCACAAAATGTCTGAGATTGGAAGGGACCTCTACAGGTCATCTTGCTCAACTGCCCTGCTCAAGGGAGGCTGCCTAGAGCTGGATGCCCAGGAACACATTCAGAGAGCTTTTGAATATCTCCAACAACCTTGCTTAGCAACCTGTGCCAGTCACTGTCATAAGAAAAATGTGTCTCCTGACATTGACAGGGCCTCATTTATTTCAGTTTGTGCCCATTGCCTCTGGTCTTGTCACTGGGGTCACTGAGAAAAGCCTGGTTCCATTTTCTTTATAACCTCCTTTTGGATATTCATAGAATCATAGAATCATAGAATGGTCTAGGTTGGAAGAGACCTCAAAGATCATCCAGCTCCA
>VWZI01006265.1:2553-15804 GCA_013396835.1 Psilopogon haemacephalus | reverse complement strand
AAATTAATATATACATATATAAATGTGTATATATATATATATATATAAAAAAATATATATAAAATATATATTTGTTAGTGTTCAAGGATGGAAAATTATCATTTGATTGATATTGGCATGTTGCTAGACCGTTCTAATCATTGCTTTCTCAGTGCCAAGCAAGAAACTCTCTGCAGGTATAAAGAACATTTAATTGCTATTAAGTTGTTTTTCANAAAATATATATTTGTTAGTGTTCAAGGATGGAAAATTATCATTTGATTGATATTGGCATGTTGCTAGACCGTTCTAATCATTGCTTTCTCAGTGCCAAGCAAGAAACTCTCTGCAGGTATAAAGAACATTTAATTGCTATTAAGTTGTTTTTCAGCAGGAGTTTAGCTGGGGGCAGACGGAGCTCCGCACTCTTCGGCGTATAACAGAGGGAGTTTGTGGTTTTTAAAATGGTTTAATGACTATTTTCACGATTTTCCCAGTTGAAGGAGGTTTGGTATACCTCAGTCCTTGGTCTAGTAGTCAAGTAGGAAAACAGGAAAAAGACTCTCCCTGTGTTTTGGATTTTTTTGGTTTAATGAGCATTTTTCCATGCTACCGCTTTATTGGGCAGCTTCCAGCTGAGAGCATGCTTAAAGCAACGAATATTTACCTGCTCAGCAGAGGTAGAACTTCAGAGGCACTAAAATATTTTATCTGGGTGTTACTTAGCTTGGTGTTCAGACAACAAGCCTCTAGATTTCGGGAGCTGATGCAATAAAAGTCTCTGAGCATGACCTAATTTGAAGGCAAATGAGCCAGCAAGGAGCCTTCCTCTAAGAAGACCAAGTAGGCTTTGTGGCTTAGATTGGTCTGTGGTTCATAATGCAATTTATTTTTTTCCATGACTGGGGCACCTAAACCTTTTCTTTCTCTGTTGGATCTGGGTTGAGCTTTTTTTTTTTGTTGCTGTTTGAGCTAGGGTCTTTGTTCTTGTGTCTGATGAGGCACTAAGGCAGGCTGCGATGGAGGCACTTGAAGGATGTCTCCAGTGTGTTTGCACTAATCTCCCAACCTCTACCTGCAGCTCCAGTCAGTCTGAACGCCACTGATGGGTCTGAGGGATGCTTTGGATGAGGGAGGGAGTGGGAAGGAGCACGGTGGCGTTTCTGTACGATGGCAAAATCTTCCTTTCCTTTGGTAATCATGCAGCAGGTGGGGTCAGAAGAAGAAGGAGGAGGATAAAGTGAGGAGGAAGCAATCACATAGGCTGCACTGAGTAGCTTTTTGCCTGCCTGCAGTGAGAGAGTCCAGAAATCCCCACCAGCACATGGACTGGTGGTGGTGGTGGTGGGATTCCGGGTGGGAAATCCTCACTTCTGGAGCTGGATGTTGTTTCCTTCACCTAGAAAGTTTGGTGTCATTCCAACTTTTCAGCCCCTCTGATAACAGAGAAATAACTGATTTCCTAGCTGCCTCTTAAATGCCTTTTAGTGGATTACTTTGAATCACATCAACTAAGAGCTTGCTCATCTGCCAGCCTCTAGAGTTGGGCCAAAGCTTTGTAAATTAATGAGCTCAAGGTGATTAGCCCAGGTTATGGTGCCCTGGACCATGCGCCAAGGCATTGCTGTGCAAGGTGTGTCTCACCCTACGTCTGTCACTTTATCCCTCTTTGAGTTCTTGAGATGTGAGGGGATTTGCCTGGCTTGGCACTCAAAATTAACTCTGTCTGATATTAAGGTTCCAGAAGGTAGGACCAACACCATAGCCCCACCTTTGTTGTAGAGACATTTGTTGCAGTGGTAGACCTGACTCTAGTCTTGATTCCAGGCCCTTGTGTAGGCAGCATGTTGTGTATGGTGTCCATGATCTTGATTCCAGCCCTTTGTGTAGGTAGCAGGTTGTGTCTGGTGTCCATGGTTTTGATTCCAGATCCTTGTGTACATAGAAAGTTGTTTCTGGTGTCCATGATTTTGATTCCAGACCCTTGTGTATGCAGCAGGTTATGTCTGGTGTCCATGGTCTTGATTCCAGCCCACTGTGTATGCATCAGGTCATGTCTGGTGTCCATGGTCTTGATTCCAGACCCTCATGTATGCAGGAGGTTGTATCTGGTGTCCATGGTCTTGATTCCAGACCCTCATGTATGCAGGAGGTTGTATCTGGTGTCCATGGTCTTGATTCCAGACCCTTGTGTATGCAGCAGGTTATGTCTGGTGTCCATGGCCTTTATTCCAGACCATTGTGTATGCAGCAGGTTGTGTCTGGTGTCCATGGTCTTAGTTCCAGACCCTGATGTATGCAGGAGGTTGTATCTGGTGTCCATGGTCTTGATTCCAGATGATTGTGTATGCATCAGCACGTTGTGTCTGGTGTCCATGGTCTTGATTGCAGATGATGGTGTATGCATCATGTTGTGTCTGGTGTCCATGGTCTTGATTGCAGATGATTGTGTATGCATCAGCAGGTTGTGTCTGGTGTCCATGGTCTTGATTGCAGACCATTGTGTATGCATCATGTTGTGTCTGGTGTCCATGGTCTTGAATCCAGCCCCTTTTGAACATAGAAATTTGTGTCTGGTGTTCACTGAGATGAAGTGTTATGACTGAGAATAAGTGTTATGAGAAGAGGTTTTAAAGCCTTTTTGAGTGGAAGAAATGTTTTTTTTTGTTTTTCCTCTTTGGAGAGAAAAGGCTGAGGGAGCTGGGACTGCTTATCCTGGAGAACAGTCTATAAATATCTGAGGGGTGGGTGTCAAGAGGCTGGGGCCAATCTCTTTTTGGTGATCTGCAGCGATGAGGCAAGGAGCAACAAGCACAAATTGGAACATGGAAGCTTTCACTTCACCATGTGGACAAACCTTCAAGATGTGAGCCTTGATGGTTGTTTCATAGGCCGCTGTCAATATCATCTGAAATGATTTGGTCATTGGGCACTTCAAGCACTGAGATTGCTTAAAGATAGCATCACCACCACCACCAGATCTTTGGCCACTGTTTGCTGCTGTTGCTAATCCCAGCCAAGGCTGCGAGAGATGAACCTACCAATCCTGGTGTTTTGTGGTTGACAACCTCCAATGCTGGTGCCTGGGGACATTTGGGTGACAGTGAGCTAGCAAGCTGCATTGGTGCAGGTAAAATGCTCTCACAGCTAAGCAGCTGTTGCCTTTGATGTGAGAGCCCTGTCCCTGGAAGTGTTCAAAGCCAAGCAGCCTGGTGTAGTGTAAGAAGTCCTAGTCACAATATCACAGGATCCTGGGCTCACAGGATGTCAGGGGTTGGAAGGGACCCAAAGAGATCATCGAGTCCAACCCCTCTGCCAGAGCAGGACCAGACAATCTAGCTCAGGGCACACAGGAACACATCCAGACAGGCCTGCAAAGGCTCCAGAGAAGGAGACTCCACAGCCTCTCTGGGCAGCCTGTGCCAGTGCTCTGGGACCCACACAGTCAAGAAGTTGCCCCTTGTGTTGAGCTGCAACCTCCTGTGCTGCAGCTTCCATCCATTGCTCCTTGGCCTATCCCAGGGAGCAGTGAGCAGAGCCTGTCCCCCTCTCCTGACCCCCAGCCCTCAGATATTGATAAACATTGATTCAATCCCCTCTCAGTCTTCTCTTCTGCAGACTAAGCAGCCCCAGGTCCCTCAGCCTCTCCTCATCAGGCAGTGCTGCAGTCCCCTCAGCATCCTCGTAGCCCTCTGCTGGACCCTCTCCAGCAGATCCCTGTCCCTCTTCAACTGGGGAGCCCCAAACTGAAGGCAGGACTCAAGATGAGGTCTCAACAGGACAGAGTAGGGGGGGAGGAGAACCTCCCTTGTTCTTGGTGGCCACACTCTTCTTAATACACCCCAGGATCCCATTGGCCCTCTTGGCCACAAGGGCACATTGCTGTGCCATGGATGTTCTCCACCAGCACTCCCAGGTCCCTCTCCATGGGGCTGCTCTCCAGCAGTCACCTCCCAACCTGTCCTGCTGCATTTTATTCTTCCTCCCCAGGTGCAGGACTCTGCACTTATCCTTGTTGAGCCTCATTTGGTTCCTCTGTGCCCAGCTCTGTCGTGTCCAGGTCTCTCTGGACGACCACACAGCCTTCAGCTGAATCAGCCAAGCCTCCAGCCCATGGCATGGAAGCTGGAACTAGGTGATCCTTGAGGTCCCCTCCAAGCCAAACTGGATATCAGGAAGAAGTTCTTCCCAGAGAGAGTGATTGGCATCAGAATGGGCTGCCCAGGGAGGTGGTGGAGTCCCCATCCCTGGAGGTGTTCAAGAGAGGACTGAATGGGGCACTTAGTGCCATTGGCTAGGGCAGAGTGATAGGTTGGACTAGATGAGCTTGGAGGTCTCTTCCATCCTGGCTGACTCCTATTCTATTCTATTCTATTCTATTCTATTCTATTCTATTCTATTCTATTCTATTCTATTCTATTCTATTCTATTCTATTCTATTCTATTCTATTCTATTCTATTCCATTCCATTCCATTCCATTCCATTCCATTCCATTCCATGATGTGCATTGCAGATTCCCACCAAATCTAAGCCATACTCATATTCTTGACTTCTTTTTGGTTAAACCCCTGGGGTGTCTGCAGCTCTCAGGACCAGTTGACAGTGATGTTAAGAGCCAAAGGATTTCCTCATAATTCAAACCAAGGTGTAAGTCCTCTGTCTCCAGCTGGAGTTGGAGGCTACATCATCTACCCCATTCCATGTACCTCTCGACTGGGAAGTGAGCAACCAGGGAGGAATGTTGGGCAGACCTGCGTGGGTGGTTTGCTGCCTTCTGCTGATTTGAAGCCTCTGTCTGTCTGTCTGCCCCGATTTAAATATAGCCACATGATGTAGGAGCCCACAGAGTATTTTTGTTCCCTGCAAGCAGTAGCTGATGGTGTGAAGAGATGGTAGCTGGGGCTGGAGTCAGATATATATATCTCTATTGAGCCCGAGGGGAGCGTTGTCAAAGTGCTCTTTTGTTTCCAGTTGAGCACAGGAAGCTTATTTTGGCTTCATTGAACATCACTGCTCAGACTGGCAGGGAAACAAGAGTTTAGTTATGTGACATCATCTCTCTGGCACAGCTTGGAGCTTCAGAGACACCAACACCCCTGAGTGTGCAGCACAAACAGAAAGATCGGTCCTAACGAGAGAAGGTTCCATGGAACACTCTGTTTCTTCTTTTCCACTTGCAGAAGATGCACTTCTTGGGTGCATGAAGAAGAGTGTGGCCACCAAGAACAAGGAAGGTTCTCCCCTTGCCTCCTCTGTGCCCTAGGAAGGCCACATCTTGAATACTGAATTCAATTTTGGGCTCCCCAGTTGAAGAGGGACAGGGATCTGCTGGAGAGGGTCCAGCAGAGGGCTGTGAGGATGCTGAGGGGACTGCAGCACTGCCTGATGAGGAGAGGCTGAGGGACCTGGGGCTGCTTAGTCTGCAGAAGAGAAGACTGAGAGGGGATTGAATCAATGTTTATCAATATCTGAGGGCTGGGGGTCAGGAGAGGGGGACAGGCTCTGCTCACTGCTCCCTGGGATAGGCCAAGGAGCAATGGATGGAAGCTGCAGCACAGGAGGTTGCAGCTCAACACAAGAGGCAACTTCTTGCCTGTGTGGGTCCCAGAGCACTGGCACAGGCTGCCCAGAGAGGTTGTGGAGTCTCCTTGTCTGGAGCCTTTCCAGGCCTGTCTGGATGTGTTCCTGTGTGCCCTGAGCTAGATTGTCTGGTCCTGCTGTGGCAGGGGATGTTGCACTCCATTATCTCCTTGTATCCATTCCCTTCTCTGATATCCTGTGAGCCTGTGATACTGGGTTCAATTCTGGGCTCCCCAGTTCAAGAGGGACAGGGAACTGCTGGAGAGAGTCCAGTGGAGGCTGCAAAGATGCTGAGGGGCCTGGAGCATCTCTGTGAGGAGGAAAGGCTGAGAGCCCTGGGGCTGGGGAGCCTGCAGAAGAGCAGCCCCAGAAGGGATCTGCTCAGTGCTCAGCAATAGCTAAAGGGTTGGGGGTAGGAGGATGAGGACAGACTTGTCAATAGTGTCCAGTGATAGGCCAAGGAGCAATGGGCACAAACTCGAACCCAAGAGGTTCCACCTGGAGATGAGAAGAAACTTGTTTTGTGTGAGGGTGCTGAAGCCCTGGAGCAGGCTGCCCAGAGAGGTTGAGGAGTCTCCTTCTCTGCAGAGCTTCCAACCCCAGCTGGGCGTTGTGCTGCTGGGCAAAGTGCTGTGGGTGTCTCTGCTTTAGCAGAGCAGCTGGACTGGATGCTCCCTAAAGGGGATCTCTTCCTCTCTCTCTTTTTTTTCCACTGGTACAAGTCACGTAGGCGCCCAGAGAGCAGCTACAAGAGCAAACTTTACCTGCTTCTATCCATTCCTGCTCTCCTTTATTTTTCTGGGGCTTTCACTTTTAGCAATTGTGCTGGTTTGAACTAATTGGAGAATTTGGATTAGAAATTAGACTATGGGCTGAGAGAGGAAAACACATGATGTCACTTTACTCACAGCTTTACTGAGAAAGAAAAAAAAAATGTTTTAAGGGTTGTAACCCAAATATAGATAAGTCAGAGTGCTCCAGGCCTCTCTGGGCTGTGGCTCTTTTGTCCCTGCCTTTCGTAGCTGATTTTCAATAATTCCACTAACTGCTTTTCTACTGCTAACCCCCCTGGCCCATCTACCTTTGCTTACCTGTTGCATCAACAGATGGTAAGATAGGGTTGGGGAAGGGGGGGAAAAGTGGTAGGGGTGGTTAGAAACCCCTCTTAGGGATTTTGATCTCTGGGAGGGTTGTGGTGTTTCTGTATTACCTTTTCACTGTACATACCTGTAAATGTCTGTTATACATTGTAAATATCTGCTTGGATATTGTGCATAGCTGTAAATATAAAGCTTCATTTATCAACTTCCAGCTTTCTGAGTCCTAGCCTGGGTTATATCAAAGGGTGGGGAGGCAGGGAACTGCTAAACCACCACAGCAACTTATTGGTTTTCCTATGTAGAGCAGTGTAGAGAGCTCACTCTGGAGCAGGCAGCTCTGCTGCCCACCTGCCTTGTAAACAAAGCTGTGGCAGGAGGATCAGACACCCGATCAGAGGTGGAAGCCTGGCTGCTAATGAATTCCTGATGCTCCACATGCTGCTGGATTACTTTCTAAGCAGCCAGAGCAGATCCTGTTCCCTGGGTCTGGGAGGCTTGGTTACTGCTCTCCTTATCCTGCTGCATCTCAAGTCCAAGATTTCTTGGGTTACCTGTCTCTCCTCAGCAGAAAGGTAGCTTTTCAAAAGTGCTTGCTGGTTGGGAAAGGCTTCTCTGTGCTTCAGAGGAGGGACCTGGCTGATGGTGGGTGAGAACCTGATGGTTTATGGTGCCAGACCCAATGGCACTGCTGTGGCTCCAGGGTTTGGGTGAGTGGGGTGTAAGCAAACCAGGTGTGTTGCCTGTTTGGATGAGTAGGGTGTGAGCAAACAAGGTGTGCTGTCTGTTCGGATGAGTAGGGTGTGAGCAAATGACATGTGTTTTGTGTTTGGATGAGTAGGGTGTAAGCAAGCCACATCTATTTTCCAGTTGGATGAGTAGGGTGTGAGCAAACCAAGTGTGTTGCCTGTTTGGATGAGTAAGATGTGAGCCAACAAGGTGTGCTGTCTGTTCGGATGAGTAGGGTGTGGGCAAATGACATGTATTTTGTGTATGGATGAGTAGAGTGTGAGCAAACCACATGTATTTTCTGCTTGGATGAGTAGAGTGTGAGCAAACCAGGTGTATTGTCTCTTTGGATAAGTAGCATGTGAGCAAGGCAGGCGTATTGTCTGTTTGGATGAATACTGAGTGAGCCAACAAGGTGTACTGTCTGTTCAGATGAGTAGGGTGTGAGCAAATGACATGTATTTTGTGTATGGATGAGTAGGGTGTAAGCAAGTCACATCTATTTTCCAGTTGGATGAGTAGGGTGTGAGAAAACCAGGTGTATTTTCAGTTTGGATGAGTAGGGTGTGAGCAAACAAGGTGTATTATCTGTTCGGATGAGTAGGGTGTGAGCAAAACACATGCATTTTCAGTTTGGATGAGTAAGGCCTGAGCAAACAAGGTGTATTTTCAGTTTGGATGAGTAGGGTGTGAGCAAATGAGGTGTATGTTCAGTCTGGATGAGTAGGGTGTGAGCAAACAAGGTGTATGTTCAGTTTGGATGAGTAGGGTGTGAGCAAACCACATGTGTTGTCTGTTTGGATGAGTAGGGCCTGAGCAAACAAGGTGTATTTTCAGTCTGGATGAGTAGGGTGTGAGCAAATGAGGTGTATGTTCAGTCTGGATGAGTAGGGTGTGAGCAAACAAGGTGTATGTTCAGTTTGGATGAGTAGGGTGTGAGCAAACCACATGTGTTGTCTGTTTGGATGAGTAGGGCCTGAGCAAACAAGGTGTATACTCACTTTAGAGGAGTAGTGTGTGAGCAAACAAAGTGTATTGTCTGTTCACAGTCATGGGGCTTGGAGCTGTGGCTCCAATTATGAGCTGAGGTGGATGAAGGAGGTGCCAGGTGTGGGTGTCCATGGGAGTGCAGCCACGTTGGTGCTGGTCCTTATTCAGGGCTTGAAGGACAATGTCACTCATGGACCCCTCTGCCATGAGGCCAGGCTGAGAGAGTTAGGCTCGCTCAACCTGGAGAAGAGAAGGGCTCCAGGGAGACCTTCTGGTGGCCTTGCAGTGCTTAAAGGGGCCGAGAAGAAAGCTGTGGACAGAGTTGAGCAGAGCCTGTTGTGACAGGACAAGGGGTGAATTAAAAGAGAGAGATTCAGACTGGAGAGAAGGGAGAGCTTTGTTATGTCAAGGGTGGTGAGACCCTGCTCCATGTTGCCTAGAGAGGTAGCAGATGAAGGAGGTGCAGCCATGTTGGTGCTGGTCCTTGCTCAGGCCTTGAAGGACAATGTCACCCATGGACCCCTCTGCCATGAGGCCAGGCTGAGAGAGTTGGGCTTGCTCAACCTGGAGAAGAGAAGGCTCCAGGGAGACCTTCTGGTGGCCTTGCAGTGCTTGAAGGGGCCGAGAAGAAAGCTGTGGACAGAGTTGAGCAGAGCCTGTTGTGACAGGACAAGGGGTGATGGTTTGGATTAAAAGAGATTCAGACTGGAGAGAAGGGAGAGCTTTGATATGTTAAGGGTGGGGAGACCCTGCTCCATGTTGCCTAGAGAGGTAGCAGATGAAGGAGGTGCAGCCATGTTGGTGCTGGTCCTTGCTCAGGGTTTGCAGGTCATCCATGGACCTCTTTGGCAGGGCCAGGCTGAGAGAGTTGGGGTTGCTCAACCTGGAGAAGAGGATGTCAGGGGTTGGAAGGGAGTCAAAGAGATCATTGAGTCCAACCCCCTGCCACAGCAGGACCAGACAATCTAGCTCAGGGCACACAGGAACACATCCAGACAGGCCTGGAAAGGCTCCAGAGAAGGAGACTCCACAACCTCTCTGGGCAGCCTGTGCCAGTGCTCTGGGACCCACACAGGCAAGAAGTTGCCTCTTGTGTTGAGCTGCAACCTCCTGTGCTGCAGCTTCCATCCATTGCTCCTTGGCCTATCCCAGGGAGCAGTGAGCAGAGCCTGTCCCCACTCCTGACCCCCAGCCCTCAGAGATTTTTAAACATTTATTAGATACCCTCTCAGTCTTCTCTTCTGCAAACTAAGCAGCCCCTTGTCCTCAAGGTCTCCATCATGTCAGAAACACCTCCTGAAACCCACCAGTGTGAGACTGGAAGCTTGAAAGGCTCCCTAGAGTGCTGGATAAAAAAGAAGATGGCATTTTTGAGCTCCCCAGCATGCCAGAGAAGTTTGATTTTCTCCTCACTGGCTTTGTTTGTTACTGCGAGTTTGAAACACAAAGGAATGAAATGGCTTTTCCAGGGAGGAATAATTAATTGCTTATTAAAGTCAAAACAGCACCTGAACGTTTGGGCAAGCAGAGGCTGGGATGGGGCTTTGGTTGGGGTTCTGCTGGGGAAAAAAAACCCAACCCAAAACCCTCTTAAAAATCAAAATGAATGAGTGATGGTTGTGTTTTGTTTGCTGCAGGCATTAACAGGGCAGCTGGGAGCAGACAGATAGGTCAGTCCAACTTTGGGTTTCTTTTCCGTGGCTTCAGTGATGTTTTGCTTTTCTAAAGGCTCACAGCAACTAAAGCTCAGGGCTGGCAGAGGGAGAACTTTGTGTGAAGCTTGAATGAGAAAAGGGATTTGAATTTCAGGATCAGTGTTAAGCCACTGGATGTGACTGGTGCCACATCCAGCTGGCCACCAGGCACTGTGCCCCAGGGATCAGTGCTGGGCCCCATCCTGTTCAATAGCTTTATTGATGATCTGGACAAGGGGATGGAGTCCAGCATCAGTGAGTTTGCAGATGACACCAAGTCAGGAGCAGGTGTGGATCTGTTGGAGGCTGGCAGGGCCCTGCAGAGGGACCTGGCCAGGCTGGATGGGTGAGCAGAGGCCAGTGGGATGAGATTGAACAAGGCTAAGTGCATCTGGATGAGAGGATTGAGTCCAGCATCAGTGAGTTTGCAGATGACACCAAGACAGGAGCAGGTGTGGATATGTTGGGGGGTAGCAGGGCCCTGCAGAGGGACCTGGCCAGGCTGGATGGGTGAGCAGAGGCCAGTGGGATGAGATTGAACAAGGCTAAGTGCAGAGTTCTACACTTTGGCTACAACAACCCCAGGCAGCTCTACAGGCTGGGGACAGAGTGGCTGAGAGCAGCCAGGCAGAGAGAGACCTGGGGGTGCTGGGAGATAGGAGCTGAAGATGAGCCAGCAGTGTGCCCAGGTGGGCAGCAGAGCCAATGGCATCCTGGCCTGGAGCAGGAACAGTGTGGCCAGCAGGACCAGGGATGTTATTCTGCCTCTGTACTCAGCACTGGTCAGGCCACATCTTGAGTGCTGTGTCCATTTTTGGTCCACTCAATTCAAGAGAGATGTTGAGGTGCTGGAACATGTCCAGAGAAGGTGCCTGGAGCACAGCCCTGTGAGGAGAGGCTGAGGGAGCTGGGGGTGTGCAGCCTGCAGAAGAGCAGGTTCAGGGCAGACCTCATTGCTGTCTACAACTACCTGAAGGGAGGTTGTAGCCAGGTGGGGTTGGGCTCTTCTCCCAGGCAACCAGCAACAGAAGGAGGGGACACAGCCTCAAGCTGTGCCAGGGGAGGTCTAGGCTGGATGTTAGGAGGAAGTTGTTGGCAGAGAGAGTGATTGGCATTGGAATGGGCTGCTCAGGGAGGTGGTGGAGCTGTTTAAGACACACATCCATGAAGGTGTTCAAGAAAACCTGGATGGTGCACTTGGTGCCATTGTCTGGTTGAATGGATAAGGCTTGGTGCTAGGTTGGACTGGATGAGCTTGGAGGTGCTAGGTTGGACTGGATGAACTCGGAGGTCTCTTCCAGCCTGGCAGATTCTATGATTAGACCATAGGAAAAATGAAAGCAGGGGAAGGTTTCCCTTTTAACATCTCTAATTATGGACATTTCTGTACACAGAGAGTTTTCCTTCAAAGTCTGTTTTAGTCTTTTTGGAGTTTCTTTTCTATGACTCTCCATGATCTCTGGAGGTCCCCTCTGACCTCTAAAGTTCTGTGATTCTGTGATTCTGTGATTCTCTGACTTTAATGATATTTTGTGCATTTCTAAAGGTTTCTATCATAGAATCATAGAATCATAGAATGAATTCAGAAGCTCAGGGCTGACAGTGGAAGACCTTTGTGTAAATCTCAAACTGGGAAACTCTTTGAATTTGGCTATCTCATGATAGAAAAGATGACATCAGATTACTTTTCCCCTTCTAATATCACTAATTATGAACATTTCTGCACAGGGAGATTTCCTTCAAAGTCTGTTTTAGTCTTTTTGGAGTTTCTTTGCCACCACTTTAATGATATTTTGTTAATTTCTAAAGGTTCATAGCAAATTAAATATAAATTCACAAGCTCAGGACTGGCAGTGGAAGAACTTTGTGTGAAGCTCAAATCAGAAAACTCTTTGAATTTTGATGTCTCATGGTAGGAAAGATGAAATCATATTAAGTTTACTCTTTTTATGTCACCCATTCTGATCGTTCCTGCACAGAGATTTGCATTTCTAAAGGTTCAGAGCAAATTAAATATGAATTCACAAGCTCAGGGCTGGCAGTGGAAGAACTTTGTGTGAAGCTCAAATCAGAAAACTCTTTGAATTTTGATGTCTCTTGGTAGGAAAGACAAAATCATATTAATTTTACTCTTTTTATATCACCCTTTATGAACATTCCTGCACAGAGAGATTTCCTTCAAAGCCTGTTTTAGTCTTTTTGGAGTTTCTTTTCCATGACTCTCGATGATCTCTGGAGGTCCCTTCCAATCTTTAAAGTTCTGTGATTCTATGATTCAGTGATTCTCTGACTTTAATGATATTTTGTGCATTGTTAAAGGTTTCTATCAAATTAAATAGGAATTCAGAAGCTCAGGGCTGACAGGGGAAGACCTTTGGGTAAAGCTCAAGCTGGGAAACTGTTTGAATTTGGCTATCTCATGATAGAAAAGATGACATCAGATTATTTTTCCCCTTCTAATATCACTAATTATGAACATTTCTGCACAGGGAGATTTCCTTCAAGGCCTGTTTTAGTCTTTTTGGAGTTTCTTTTCCATGACTCTTGATGATCTCTGGAGGTCCCTTCCAACCTCTAAAGTTCTGTGATTCAGTGATTCTGTGACTTTAATGATATTTTGTGCCTTCCTGAAGGTTGATAGCAAATGAAATATGAATTCAGAAGCTGAGGGCTGGCAGTGGAAGACCTCTGTGTAAAGCTCAAGCTGGAAAACTGTTTGAATTTCACAATCTCGCGACAGAAAAGATGACATCAGATGAATTTGTTTTTCCCTCTTTTAATATCACCAGTTGTGGCCATTTCTGCACAGAGGCATTTCCTACGAAGCCTTTTGGGAGCAGAATAAGTAGTACCACAGTGCAACAGAGAGACTTTGTCCATTTGGCTGCTCGCAGCATGTTCTGGATGCTGTCTCTGACTGGTTAGATGCCGATACACACGCGCAACCATCAGCTACACTGGTTTTTGGGGTTTTTTTTCCCTCTTAAGAGAAAAAAAATGAGAAGGAGATACTTATCTAAAGGCTTGTTGGGAGAGGAGAGGCTCGTTGGGTCAATGTGCTTTATGGAGGGGCTGAAAGCATCTTTCTGGGATGGCATCAGATGAATTTGTTTTTCCCTCTTTTAATATCACCAGTTGTGGCCATTTCTGCACAGAGGCATTTCCTGCAAAGCCATTTGGG
>VWZI01006264.1:7247-18975 GCA_013396835.1 Psilopogon haemacephalus | reverse complement strand
TGCTGCAGCCCTCTAAGCATCCTTGTGGCCCTTCTCTGGACACGCTCCAGCATCTCCACATCCCTCTTGTAATAGGGGCTCCAAAACTGGACACAGTACTCCAGATGGGGTCTCACCAGGGCAGAGTAGAGGGGGAGAATCATCTCCCTGGCCCTGCTGCCCACACTGCTCCTGCTGCAGCCCAGCCTCTGCTTGGCTTTCTGGCCTGCAAGTGCACACTGCTGCCTCATCTTCAGCTTCTCCTCCATCAGCACCCCCACGTCCCTCTCCTCAGGGCTGCTTTCCAGCCACTCACTGGTGGATTGGTGCTTGGGATTGCCTTGACCCAGCTGCAGGACTTTGCACTTGGCCTTGTTGAACCTCATAGGATCACAGAATCAGCCAGGTTGGAAGAGACCTCCAAGCTCATCCAGTCCAACCTAGCACCCAGCCCTAGCCAATCACCTAGAGCATGGCACCTTACCTGTTGGAAGGGGCGAGCCAGAACCAAGCTCGCCAGCAGCCAGGTTGAGCTCCTCGGTGGCTGTGTGAGATTACCCAAGTGGCAAACCCAAAGTGCTGCAGATTCTTGGATTAGCTGGCTGGGAGGCAAGGAAGCAATGATTTATGGTGTTCATGCTTCTCATTTTAGCTGGGATTTTTTTTTTCATGAATTTTAAAGCTGTCACTGGCTTCATTTGGCATTTGCTCTTCTCTCACTACATACACTCTACCACATACATCATTTAGAATTCCACAACCACAATTTGAGTTTTAAAAAAAAAAAGAAAAAAAAAAAAGATACATTCATTTATTCATTTTCTTAGAGCCTTAAGATAAAGCTGGGGAGGGACTTTTGAGGCTCTCAGGTAGTGACAGGACTAGGGGGAATGGAGCAAAGCTGGAGGTGGGGAGATTCAGATTGGATGTGAGGAGGAAGTTGTTGAGTATGAGAGTGGTGAGAGGCTGGAATGGGTTGCCCCTGCAGGGAGGTGTTTGGGGCCAGATCCCTGGAGGTGTTTTTGGCCAGGCTGGCAGAGGCTGTGGGCAGCCTGCTCTAGGGTAGGGTGTCCCTGGGCATGGCAGGGGGGTTGGAACTGGCTGATCCTTGTGGTCCCTTCCAACCCTGACTGATTCTATGATTCTATGATTTTATTCTAAGCTATTTTCTGGGGGGGGGGGGGTTAAAAAAAAAAATAAAATCCAAATACAGGGAAAATGAAGCCTTTCAAGGAAATACAGCACTTGGAATCAGGGAGCAGCAAGGAAAATAACTACACTGTCTCCCATTTTCCAGCCCACATTCTCTTCTAAATAGGTGCAACAAAAATAACCTGTAGCTAATATTTTGGGAGCATGAGAGGCTAAACCCAACTAGCCTGCATTTACTGTCTGTTAATTGACCATTCTATGATGCTGTGATTGTTGATTGACCATTCTATGATTCTATGATTGTTGATTGACCATTCTATGATCCTATGGTTGCTCACAACCTCTCACCTTGGCACACTGAGAACAGATAGACCCACCAAAAGGCTGCTTCACCTTCCCTGCAGTAATTCTTCTGCCTCCAAATATGATGCAGATCAGCAGAAATGTGCTGGGCCAAGTGCTGCTAAAGACCCTTGGAGCTTCAGCTAAGCTCCTCAGCCTAGGGTTTATCCAACTTCCCAGCAACATTCTGCATCACTTGTTTGGTTTCTCCTGTCAGTCAGGGACCAGACGACCTTTAAAGGTCCCTTCCAAGTCAAAATGCTCAATGGTCCTACAATTCTCTGAGGCTGTGATGATGGCAGGGATACTGAGTGGCAGGGAATGTTGTAGGTGGGGTTCAGGGGGCACAAAGTAGGAGATGCCTACTGGCTGCTGAACCAGCTGCCAGATTTGTCACTTGCCCACATGGCAGAAGGTTCTAAGATATCCCTCCTGAACATGCTAAAAAGGATGCTCAGACGCCCAGCTCCAGATTTAAAGGAGAAAAGGGGCAAGAGACCCCAGCCCTGGAACTTCTATGGGGCAAGAGACCCCAGCAGTGGAACTGTCTATGGGGCTGGAGACCCCAGCAGTGGAACTTCTATGGGGCAGAAGATCCTAGCAGTGGAACTTTTATGGGGCAAGAGACCCCAGCAGTGGAACTGTCTATGGGGCTGGAGACCCCAGCAGTGGAACTTCTATGGGGCAGAAGATCCTAGCAGTGGAACTTTTATGGGGCAAGAGACCCCAGCAGTGGAACTGTCTATGGGGCTGGAGACCCCAGCAGTGGAACTTCTATGGGGCAGAAGATCCTAGCAGTGGAACTTTTATGGGGCAAGAGACCCCAGCAGTGGAACTGTCTATGGGGCTGGAGACCCCAGCAGTGGAACTTCTATGGGGCAGAAGATCCTAGCAGTGGAACTTTTATGGGGCAAGAGACCCCAGCAGTGGAACTGTCTATGTAGCTTAATTTTTCAGAAGGTTGTATTTGAAATCCTGCCCTTTATGAGGAGAAACACAGGCTTGGCAGGCACAAATTACTGGGAGCAGGATCAGCCCTGCCGTTGTTCTTAGTTGGCACTTTGGAGCCCACCTCACAAGACTCAGTCCCTCACTCTTGCCAGTCTGCTCCCAGCAGGGCAGCTCAGCCTGGGGGAGGTGTGTGAGGGATCACATCCCTGAGCCATCTCGTTGTTATCACTGACTCGTGGCACCAGCCAGGCAGGATTTGCATCTCCAGTGAGTATTTGGGATACCATGTGAGGCGCCTTGGGCAGAAACCATCAAAAGCTGGAGGTTATTTTCACACAGTTTCTACACCCTGGTGATGGATTTTTTTTTTTTTTTTTCCTGGCATTTCCATGTGAGATTTGGAGCCTTCTCTCTGAGTAGACGACAGGACCGCGTATTTAAGGATTCTGCCCAACGGTGACAGTTGGCAAACTCCTGTAGCAAGCATCCAACAGGTTTGGGCAAGAAATTAAAGACACTTTCCCAGTAGCCGTGCTAGTTTGGGAGAAGTTTGGATAACCCAGTGAGAAGGAGTCGACGTGAAAATAGCAAAGCTTGCTCCGGAGGTGATCTCTCGAGATTTCTGCCATTAAATTGATGTATTTACATAAATATCGACGCGGTGAGCAGGGATCAGTTGCTCTCCTCTGAAGCAGACAAAAGGAGTTAGGGAACACACACCAACAGCTTGGGGAGGGGGACAGGAAAGTTCAGCTTCCCCTTTCCACGGCACTGGAGCCTCTTCCTTGCCATGCCATAGCCCAGAGGCTTGGTGTCATCTGCAAACTTACTGATGCTGGACTCCATCTCCTTGTCCAAATCACCAATAAAGATATTGAAGAGGACCATGCCCAGCACTGAGCCCTGGGGCATGCCACTAGTGCCTGGTCACCGACTGCATGTGGCACCATTCACCACCACTCTCTGGACCCACCCCTCCAGCCAGTTCTTGACCCGTTTCAGAGTGAATCTGTCCGAGCCACAAGCTGCCAGCTTTGCCAGGAGCTTGTTGTGGCCTCAGCGTGAAATCCTGCAACCCCAGAAGGTGATGTCCATGCCAGGGAACTGGCAGTGCAGCTCTCCACCCACTCTGAGCCCCCTTATTTATTCTGAGCAAACAGGAGACAACGTAAGAACTGGTCCTGTTTGCCCTAGGTGCACCCAGAGGTGTCTCAAAGGTCCCTGCTCAGCTCTCACCGCGACAACAAAAACCTCTGCTGCGGCGATTAGGTCGGACTCACTTCACAGGCTCACTGCGGTCCAGAGTCCCTCCTAGGTCCAGAGAAGGTGCAAGCAAGCTGCCTGCACAACATCCCAGTTGTCAATCCTCTTCGGGTCTGCGTGAGGGAAGAGTTTCTACAAGACCAAGCTACCAGTCCCGAGAGCTGCTCCCCCTCGCTTGCCGCGATGAAAGTGTCTTTTTGTCTGCGAAGGCTCAGACAGCCACTGGGGCCAAGCCAGGATTCCCCGTGGTGAAACAATCAGCTTGGCATCATGTTGACACGTATAAACAACAGTCTGTCAACAGGCCTCACGTCAGCGACAGAACATTTTTTGGCAAAAAACAGTAGCATCCTTCTGGGCACCGCGGCGATGGCAGCCAGCAGCATCCATTCATGCCTCCGCTCTCCGGCGCTCTATTAATTGAAAGATTATAGCGGTGACACTCATCCAAGAAGCTGAAAGCCCACAGGCACAGCCGTGCAGATGAGCAGAACGTGGGCTGATGGAGAGGATGCCTCAAGCTGCTGTCCCTCCTCCCGCCCAGGGGAGGCTCTGCAGTGCCTGGTGAGCGGATGGGCGCTGGCAGCGGTGGGCATGGGCAGTGCACCGCCCGTGAAAATTGCTCCTTCAGAGAAGGTTTTGTCCTGCCCTCTTCATGTCTTCTTTAGCACCTGCACACGTGTGCCACAGCTTGTGCAGGTCAGCTGCTCAGCAGCCCAGCTGGACAAACAGCACTTCTGGAGGCAGGGAGTGCTGCTCTGGGCTTCTCCTGGTTCTTAAGGAGAGTCCAAACTAAATGACATTTGCTCCTTCAGAGAGTGCTGCTCTGGGCTTCCCCTGGCTCTTAAAGAGAGCCCAGACTAAATGACATTTGCTCCTTCAGAGAGTGCTGCTCTGGGTTTCCCCTGGTTCTTGAGGAAGGCCCAAACTAAATGACAATTGCTCCTTCAGAGAGTGATGCTCTGGGCTTCCCCTGGTTCTTAAGAAGGGCCCAAACTAAATGACAATTGCTCTTTCAGGGAGTGATGCTCTGGACTTCCCCTGGTTCTTAAGGAGGGCCCAAACTAAATGACAATTGCTCCTTCAGACAGTGCTGCTCTGGGTTTCCCCTGGTTCTTGAGGAAGGCCCAAACTAAATGACATTTGCTCCTTCAGAGAGCGCTGCTCTGGGCTTCCCCTGGTTCTTAAGAAGGGCCCAAACTAAATGACAATTGCTCCTTCAGAGAGTGATGCTCTGGGCTTCCCCTGGTTCTTGAGGAAGGCCCAAACTAAATGACAATTGTTCCTTCAGAGAGTGCTGCTCTGGGCTTCCCCTGGCTCTTAAGGAGAGCCCAAACTAAATGACATTTGCTCCTTCAGAAAGGGTTTTATCCTGCCTTCTATCGTGTCTTTTTAGCAGCTAAAACTAGATGGGAGGGAGTTTAGGTTGGCATAAAATACCCATCAGTGGACTGAAAAAACAGAGAGAGACTGAAGGAGGATCTCATCAATGCTGATCAGTATTTAAAGATCACTTCAGCCAGGCTAGAAGAGACCTCCAAGCTCATCCAGTCCAACCTAGCACCCAGCCCTAGCCAATGGCACGAAGTGCTCTATCCAGTCTTTTCTTGAACACCTCCAGGGATGGGGACTCCACCACCTCCCTGGGCAGCCCATTCCAATGCCAATCACTCCCTCTGGCAAGAACTTCCTCCTAACATCCAGCCTGAACCTCCCCTGGCACAACTTGAGGATATCACTCTGTCTGTGAAGGGAGGATGGGTATCAGAAAAATGGAACCAGGCTTTTTTTCAGTGGTGCCCAGTGACAGGCCAAGGGGTAATGGGCACAAACTGGAACATCAGAAGGTCCATCCAAACACAAGGAGGAACCTCTGTAATTTAAGGCTGATGAAGAACTGCAGAAGGCTGCCCAGAGAGGATGTGGAATCCCCATCTGCGGAGACATTCAAAACCCACCTGGAGATGCTCCTGTGTGACCTTCTCTAGGTGACCCTGCCTTGACAGGGGGGGTTGGACCCAATGAGCTCCATCCAACCCCTACCATTCTGTGATTTTTTCATCCTACAGAGCAAGTGTAAAAAAAAACACTTAAGCTAGTTAATTTTTTTACCATAACTGCTCTGCTTTTCCACATTTTTCTACATCCTTAAACTATGATTTACACTCATTAATAATCCTTTAGAGTCAATAGACCAAAATTAGAGGTAATGTATAGAAGGGAACTTGGAGGAGTGGAGAGACATCAATTACCTGCTGGCAACTGGATGGAAATTGAAGTAGTAAGAAAATATAAAGTGGCTGACATCCAAGCATGGCAGAAGATGCATGACATCAGCTCTGGGGGCCGTGCAGGCAAGTCAGCACAGCAGCTTCTCTGGCCTAATTGTCCATCCTGTGTGGCAAAGGAACAGCCTGAGCTCTCTGAGCTCTCAATTAAGAGCTGTAAATTAGCTGGCATGGGCCAGGTTCTTCAGCTCCAGGACCAACGCTTCAGGAATGCCTGCTGAGGTCTGGAGTGACTCTTCACTGAAGGAGAGAACTGCTTTGGCTGTGGAAAAGAGGAACTGCCCACACTGCAGCACAGCTAACCTCACAACCAGTGCCTGAGACAGCTCAGAGCCAGGTCCTGCTCATCTTTTAGCCAAGACAACCTCACACCAGTGCCTGAGACAGCTCAGAACTAGGTCCTGCTCATCTTTTAGCCAAGACAACCTCACACCAGTGCTTGAGACAGCTCAGAGCCAGGTCCTGCTCATCTTTTAGCCAGAGACAACCTCACACCAGTGCCTGAGACAGCTCAGAACTAGGCACTGTTCCTCTTTTAGCCCAAGACAACCTCACACCAGTGCCTGAGACAGCTCAGAGCCAGGTCCTGCTCCTCTTTTAGCCAGAGACAACCTCACACCAGTGCCTGAGACAGCTCAGAACTAGGCACTGTTCCTCTTTTAGCCCAAGACAACCTCACACCAGTGCCTGAGACAGCTCAGAGCCAGGTCCTGCTCCTCTTTTAGCCAGAGACAACCTCACACCAGTGCCTGAGACAGCTCAGAGCCAGGTCCTGCTCCTCTTTTAGCCAGAGACAACCTCACACCAGTGCCTGAGACAGCTCAGAGCCAGGTTCTGTTCCTCTTTTAGCCTCCCAAGTGCACATCCACAATGCTGCAGCTTGTTTGTGTCAGGGAAGGTATAGGCTCGACGTTAGGAGGAAGTTCTTGCCAGAGAGAATGATTGGCATTGGAATGGGCTGCCCAGGGAGGTGGTGGAGTCCCCATCCCTGGAGGTGTTGAAGCAAAGCCTGGATGGAGCACTTAGTGCCATTGGCTAGGGCTGGGTGCTAGGTTGGACTGGATGAGCTTGGAGGTCTCTTCCAACCTGGCTTATTCTAGTCTAGTCTAGTCTATTCCAACACTGCCCCTGCCATGGGATTAGGAGCTGGCAGCTCTTTAGCCAGAGCTGGGATTGCTCTCTGAAAGGCAAAGAGCAGCTGCCCTGCTACCCTGGGTGCTCGCTCACTGCACCAAACCTACAAACCAGCAGCGGCTTCTGAGCCAGGCTGAGGAAGGGCTACAGGGACAGGTGGCCTGGGTGGATGTTTCCAGAACCACCCAAAGGCAGCAGGCAGCCAATTCCCATTTAAATTCCGTGGAAGCTGGGACTCGGTGTCCCCTGAGCTCCATTAAAAACCTCCCCTCCCCCTCGATTCACAAAGGCTGCCGCTCCATTAGTTTGATGTTGATTAATTAACAGTGCTGTTAGGCTTCCCTTGCATGGATTCATCAAACGTTACCAAGCTGAAAGACATCAGCTATTTCCTCTTTCAAGCAGAAGGCAACTGGCTGATACTTCAAAGTGTTTGTAAATGATGCTTTAATAGCTCCTAATGCATCATGGCCCAGTTTCCACCAGTCCTCATGAACCTTCCTGCAGCTCAGAGTCAGCCTCGCAGCCAGGGGCTGGGTGAGCCCAGCAGGGTGATGCTATTCTGGAGCCCCCAGCACAAGAAGGACATGGAACTGTTGGAGAGAGTCCAGAGGAGGGCCACAAAGATGATCAGAGGGCTGCAGCACCTCTGCTATGAGGACAGGCTGAGAGAGTTGGGGCTTTTCAGCCTGGAGAAGAGAAGGCTTTGGGGAGACCTTATAGCAGCCTACCAGTATCTGAGGGGGCCCTACAGGAGGGCTGGGGAGGGACTGTTCACAAGGTCTTGTAATGACAGGACGAGGGGGAATGGATTCAAACTGGCAGAGGGGAGATTTGAACGGGATGTTAGGAAGAAATTCTTCACAGTGAGGGTGGTGAGACACTGGAACAGGTTGCCCAGGGAGGTTGTGTCTGCTCCCTCCCTGGATGTGTTCAAGGCCAGGCTCGATGAGGTCTTGAGTATCCTGATCTAGTGGGAGGTGTCCCTGCCTATGGCAGGGGGTTGGAACAGGATGATCTTTGAGGTCTCTTCCAACCTAGACCATTCTATGATTCTATGATGCTATGTGGCAATAAACCCCTCACAACCTACCTTTCCTTGGCTGGGCACGGTGTGACAACCTGTTCTGAGGCTGGGGACAAGCACAGGCAGGGACAAGGAGTGATGGGGAATGCTCTCTGAAGCATCTGGGCAGCCTCAGCACAGGCTGCCTGCCATGGACAGATGCTGCTCACCAAGGTGCATCCTGCAGTTGTTGATCAGGAGGAACATCCCTGGAGGTCCTAAATGTGGTGCTATGAGACATGGGAATGACAGGACGAGGGGGAATGGGTTTAAACTGGCAGAGGGGAGATTTAAAAGGGATGTTAGGAGGAAATTCTTGGCAGTGAGGGTGGTGAGACACTGGCACAGGTTGCCCAGGGAGGTTGTGGCTGCTCTCTCCCTGGAGGGGTTCAAGGGCAGGTTGGATGATGCTTTGAGAAACCTGTTCTAGTGGGAGGTGTCCCTGCCTATGGCACAGGGGGGTTGGGACAGGCTGAGCTTTGAGGTCTCTTCCAACCTAAACCATTTGATGATTCTACGGTTTAGCAGCAGCCTTGGTAGAGTTAGCTGTTGGTTGGCCTGGATGATCTTAAAGGTATTTTCCAACAAAAAATGATTCCCTGACTATGATTTTCTGTGTGGACTGTCCCTTAGCAATGGGTGACAATCTGATAATGCATGGGCATGTTGAAACCAAAGCACTAAATAAAGGAAGGCTGCAACTTTACTGATACCTAAGTAGATAGTAGAGACCTGGTAGATAGGAGCTGAACATGAGCCAGCAGTGTGGCCAGAAGAGCCAATGGCATCCTGGCCTGGAGCAGGAACAGTGTGGCCAGCAGGACAAGGGAGGTTATTCTGTCCCTGTACTTGACACTGCTCAGGCCACATCTTGAGTACTGTGTCCAGTTCTGGTCTCCTCAATTCAAGAGAGATGTTGAGGTGCTGGAAGGTGTGCAGAGAAGGGTGATGAAGCTGGTGAAGGACCTGGAGCACAGCCCTGTGAGGAGAGGCTGAGGGAGCTGGGGGTGTGCAGCCTGGGGAAGAGGAGGGTCCAGGCAGACCTCATTGCTCTCTACAACTACTTGAAGGGAGGTTGCAGCCAAGTGGGAGTTGGTCTCTTCTCCCAGGCAACCACCAATAGAAGGAGGGGGACAGAGTTTCATGTTGTGCCAGGGGAGGTTCAGGCTGGATGTTAGGAGGAAATTCTTCACACAGAGAGAGTGATTGGCATTGGAATGGGCTGCCCAGGGAGGTGGTGGAGTCCCCATCCCTGGAAGTGTTCAAGCAAATCCTGGATGGGGCACTTAGTGCCATCGGCTAGGGCTGGGTGCTAGGTTGGACTGGATGAGCTTGGAGGTCTCTTCCAACCTGGCTTATTCTATTTTCTATTCTATTCTAGATATTTGTAATCAAAACTCTCAGGCAGCCCCAAGAGAGCCAAACTTTGGGGGGGGGGGGCTGATTGAGATGGGTTCCCATCACACCTCATCATTTGGCACGCTTGCCAGGCTCACACTGCACTCTCACAAACTGAGTCTTGCCTAATATGAGCCCAAACAGTCCTGCAGGGAACACAAACCCCACGGCAGGGCAAAAAATAAAACACTGTTTGCCATGCAGCCCTGTCTAAGAGGGAGGAGAAAGCAAATGCAGAGCCTCGATCAATATTCCAAATTCCCCCTTTTTTTTTTTTTTTTTGTTTGTTTGTTTGTTTGTTTGTTTTTAATTGTCTAGAAACACTGCAAAGGGGAACAAATTCGGATTCTCCTTAATTAATTAAGGAAAGAGAATCCACAGGGCGCAAATGCGGAGCCTCCATCAGCATTCCAAATTCCCACGTTTTTATTGTCTCGAAACCCTGCGAGGGGAACCAATCCTGCTCCTCAATTCATTAATGAAAGAGAATCCACAGGGCACGGTTCAGTGCTGGGGTCGAGCTGCCACGTCTCCTGCCAGATGTGCAGGCTGGTGTGGAGGCTGTGCCACCAGAGAGCTCTGTGTGGCAAAGATGGAGTGGTCACAGCTCCAGGACCCTCAGGGATTTCCAGCAGGGCTGCACAAGCCCTGCTGCACCGAGCCAGGGGACTCCTGAGGCAGGAGACTCTGACAGCCTCAGCTCTCTCTGCAATTAGTCTTTTGCTTTCCAAGGGCAGGCAGTCCACTGGAGTACTTCACAGCCTCCATCTGAGCTCGCACTGAGTGGTGTTAACAGGATTTTGGCCTCCTCAGTGAGGCAGCAAAACTGCTGTGTTGGATGACACCAGAGGCGAGCAAACAGAAACCTCCTTCACCTTTATCTTCCTTCATTTCCCAGGCTGCAGATAAATTAATATCTGCAAATGCTCAAAACAAACAACTATCAGGCAGGCTGATGCATTCCACATCATATCTGCTCCAATATTTCACTCTGTTGTCCAACATGCCCTGCCATGCCCAGGGACACCCTACCCTACAGCAGGCTGCCCACAGCCTCTGCCAGCCTGGCCAAAAACACCTCCAGGGATCTGGCCCCAAACACCTCCATGGGGAACCCATGGCATGTTCTAACCACTCTCATGCTCAACAACTTCCTCCTCACATCCAATCTGAATCTCCCCACATCCAGCTTTGTTACATCCCACCTAGTCCTGTCACTACCTGACAGCCTAAAAAGTCCTTCCCCAGATTTTTTTGTAGGCCACATCAGATCCTGGAAAGCCACAAGAAGGTCACCTGGGAGCCTCCTCTTCTCCAGCCTGCACAGCCCCAACTCTTTCAGGCTGTGCTCACAGCAGAGGTGCTGCAGCCCTCTGAGCATCCTCGGGGCCCTTCTCTGCACCCCTCCAGCATCTCCACATCCCTCTTGTCCCAGGGGCTCCAGCACTGGATGCACTACTCCAGGTGGGCTCTCAGCAGAGCACAGCAGAGGGGCAGAATCCCCTCCCTGGCCCTGCTGCCCACACTGCTCCTCCTGCAGCCCAGCCTCTGCTTGCCTTTCTGCCCTGCAAGTGCACTCTGCTGCCTCATCTTCAGCTTCTCCTCCACCAGCACCCCCAAGTCCCTCTCCTCAGGGCTGCTCTCCAGCCACTCACCACCCAGCCTGGAGTTTTGCTTGGGATAAGCACAATATTCCCTCTTCTCAAGTGCATTACAGAAATGCAAACCCTCACAAGCTGATATCTTTTACATTTTCAACTCTGTAAAACCACTTTCTCCCAGTCAAATCGGATGGGTTGTCAGAACTCCAACACAGGGGGGAAAAAAAACCAAACACATGGAATTTAAACCAGATCCTGCTGCCTGGCCAAGGTCTTGTCCACTCTACCCACCCACCCATCTGCTCTCTCTAGCTACTGAACACAGAAAGCCCAGAGTTTTGTTGTTGTTTTTTTTGTCTGAATGAGAAGAAGCTGAGGGGAGGTGGGAGAGGATTCGCTTTGATTTTGCAGGAGGAAAGATGAATTTACCATGACTAACTGGAAAAGGAAACGCTTCTAATGGCTTGTGGAATCAGCTGGTGTGCTTCAGCTCCAACGTATCAGCTTTTCAGAGCAAAGCAGCCCTACCTTGGCCCTTTTAAATGCCCTCCAAA
>VWZI01006262.1:0-38334 GCA_013396835.1 Psilopogon haemacephalus | reverse complement strand
TTTTTTTTTTTTTTTTTTTTTTTTTTTGAGTACAAGTTCTGATGAGTGGTGAGGGGACTGATTTGCTTTAGTCTGCCCCCTAGATGGTGTTTCTTCTGTTTCCAAAATCACCTCAACCTCAACAATTAGTGCCCTGTATCTGTTGTGAAAGGGCAATTGAGGAGGTGAAAGGGGGCTGGAAGGGGTTTCCCTTGTTCTTCCTGACAGGTACCTGTATCCATTCCCCCCTGTTTCTTGGGTCACCTCCCTCTGCTAAGGGGGTCTGCAGGGCCTGGTGTCACAAATCTAACTCACATTCCCTTATAGTCCTTAGTCTTTCTACTTGGTCCTTCAGTTCAGTCACTAGGTTAAGTAGATCCTTGATCTGCTCACACCTAATGCAGACATTGTCTCTGCTACCCTGAACTTCAAGTGCCAGGCTCCAACACCCATTGAAACCAGTTGGCTGGATGCCTGCATGCTTATGTGTGCGCTCTGTTTGGGTACCCACAGTTTTACAAACAGCCTTTGTCCAAGTTTTAACCATGACTCATTTCCTTCAAGGAACTGACCAACTGACCTATTTTTTTTTTCTTTTTCTTTTTCTCCCTGCACACACTGCTGGCAAGGTTCAGCAAAAAGATTCTCAGCACTGCTATCTTCCAGAAGCTGGGTCTCAAGCCACTGCTGCTTCTCATTTAAATCTCCTGTGCATCTAGCGCCACCCCTGCTGTGTCCTTAAGTTTCTGGGGATGGAGGTGAGGCCGAGAGGTCTATAGAATCTAGCTAAAATGCTGTAACCCATTCTTATTGGCACCATAATGTATGTATTGATGGATGCACACCGGCTTCCATCCACTCTGTTGCTAATCATGGATTTGGGGAGAACCATAAGGGAGAAGATGTATATGCGAAAGTAAATTCTATGTTTTATTTTCACAGAATCATAGAATAATTTAGTTTGGAAGAGACCTCAAAGATAGTTCCAACCCCTGGCCATAGGCAGGGATACCTCTCACTAGAACAGGTTGCTCAAGGCCTCATCTAACCTGGTCTTGAACACCTCCAGGGAGGGAGCAGCCCCAACCTTCCTGGGAAACCTGTGCAAGTGTTTCACCAATGTCACTGTAAAGAACTTTCTCCTAACATCCCGTTTAAATCTGCCCTCTTCCCGTTTAAATCTATTACCCCTTGTCCAGCCGTTACAAGACCTTGTAAATAGTCCCTCCCCAGCCTTCCTGTAGGCCTCTTTCAGATACTGGAAGGCTTCTATAAGGTCTCTTCAAAGCCTTCTCTTCTCCAGGCTGAAGGTATTCTAAGGTGGTAGTGTTTGAGAAAGGCAAAAGTGGCCTTTTGTTCTCTAGTGGCCTGCTTCATAGGCCATGATTAGCACAACAAAATTCTCCTACAGACTGCTTGGAAGATGTTTGTGATTTCATTTTCCAAACAAGTAAAGCCTGTACACTGTTATCCATCTACTCAAAGCACTGACATATGCCCTCAAGTAATATGGGTAGGATTGCTTTCATGTGACAACAGAAGACAGAGAATGCCTGCTATTGAATATGTGGTTTCTTTTGGATTGCTTTTGGTTGCCAGCTCATAAAAATCACATGTTTTTGCGTAATAAATAAATTATGCTGATCTAATAAATTATACTGATTTGGTGCAAGGCTCTTCTGCTATGAGCAAATTGGAATTTTGCTGGCCCAAAGGTGAAGAGCTGGCACTGAACCATTCCTCTTATTGTTGTAGTTTGAGGCCATGAGCTACTCAGGACTGGAAGACAGAAGTGACTCTTACTCCTTTTGAAGAGTAAAAATGAAGATATTGCACACTGATTGGAAGTTTAAAGAGATTCTATTCACTAGTGCATATATGTAAAAGGCAATCAGGTAGAATGAATATATCCACAAGCTAAAGCCAAGTCTATCAGACTAAAACCATCTAGAATCCTCCATCTCTTCCAACCTCAGCAGGCCTGAGAGCAAGCCAGAACTTCCCTCCTCCGATGGATCTCGAGCCTAAAAGGCCTCAGCAGGCTGCATGACGCAGCTCAAAATTCCCTGCCAGCTAGAAGCCATCTCCCTCACACAGACCAGGCGATAAGGAGGGACGTGCTCTGCCCAGAGAAAAGAGGTAAAGGGAGAAGAGAAGGGAAAAGAGAGTGATACCAGCCAGGCATTGCCTTATAAGCTGTGATACTGGAAAGCAGGATATAATAACATTATTACAACGTCCTGGGATGACGTGGACGTTGTAATAAATTTATTGTATTCCGCTTTTGGGAGCTGAGGCTGTTTAGTTTGAAAAAGAGGAGGCTGAGGGGAAGCTTCATTGCTGTCTACAACTGCCTAAAGGGACATTGTGAAGAGGCTGCTGTTGGTCTCTTCTCACAGGTAATTTGAGAGAGAATAAGGGGGAATGGCCTCAAGCTGAGGCTGGGTAGGTTTAGATTGGAGATTAGGGAAAAGTTTTTAATGGAGACAGTGGTCAGGTACTGGAATGAGCTGCCCAGGGAGGTGGTTGAATCACCAACTCTGGATGTGTTTAAGGGTCATTTGGATGTGCTGCTTAGGGATATGGTTTGAGGTAAATCTTGTAGAGTAGGTTATAAATTGGACTTGGTGATCCTGAGGGTCTTTTCCAACCTGGATGTTTCTATGATTCTGTGACCAGGTCCATTCCCTGAGATGTGTCTTGGTCTCTGTAGTTTTCTTAGGGGAACTTGGGACCCCTCAAACTACTACACTTTTATAAAATGGTATAGGGTATGTCTAGAATTATGAAATCAAGCTTCTGGCAGAGCATGGAAAAGATTGAAGCATTGGCTTCCAGAAGGAGTTACCTTCTTAGTGGTGAAATGTATTCCACATACAAATCTGTTGTGGTTTTACTGCCAACAGAATAAAAACTCTCAAACAAATTGGAGAAAATAATAGAATTATACTTTGGATAGAGAGATGCATGAAAAAAAGTTACAGAGCAGATGCAGAAGTCATAGCAACCCCCTTAATTTAGTTCCCATCCCATAACTAAATCTATAAACCTCAATGCTCCAGTCCTCTCCCTCCCCATGTCTTTGCCATTCCTAGGCCCCGAAACAGGCCTACCTGCTTACATATTCACCCAATAACAGCTCCTGCCCAGACACGGCTGGAGGGGGAGGAAAAGGAGAGTGACCTGGCCTTGCCTTGAGTTTATGAAGAGATAGCAGAATTATGGGATTGAATAACATTCTCCTCATAGTCCCTAGAGGAGTTTTAACCCTATAATTCCCAACTTGGGACAAACTCCCAGACTCATGGTAGTAGCAGCAAGTGCAAACAGCCCTGGTTTCTTAGCCTTCTAGCACAGCCAAGGTTGTTTTGCTGTTCTTTGAAAGATGTTAGTCAATGACTAGCTGGACTGTCACAGATTTAGTTTCAAGCTGAAGGTGTCAATGCTTATTACTCAGCTTTTGCAACAAACTGTTGGGTGACTGGGTTTGGTAATGTGCCTGGTAGCTTGTTGTCTGCTCAGTGTGTTCCCCAGTAACAAAATCTTTTGACACTCGATAGAATATTAAATCAATGATTAAACTTGATCAAGCCTCTGATGATACTGGAGGGGTGGCAGGGAGGAGATTGGTATTTTGTGTCTGTCTTCTGCAAATAAAGTCAGGCATTTTGGTGCAGAAATGATAACCAAAATGACTTAAGGCATTGCAGTATGCAGAAGACCAAGGACTGTAGAGTTCAGGTAGAGCAAACAACTTGTTTGAGACCTGAAGCATTAAAATTGACTGCCTTTAAATTTATTTTCTAATTTGTCCTGCTTTATTGACAGTCTTTAATCACTGGTGAAGTTTATGCATGGAAGAGAAAAATTCGGACTATGTCAGAAGGGCTTTGAAAGTTTTGTGTAAGGTTATATTTGTTTGGATATCTGGATGTTGATGGAAAGAGAAAATAGGAAATGTGAGAACCCTAGATGCCCTTCAGTCCAGAATAGCTATTTGCACACGTGAACCACAAACCAGAAATGCATCAGTTAAGGTCGTAATGATGATGATCAGAAAGCTGCAGCACCTACCCTTTTTGGGCACACTGCAAGAGTCGAAGTTGTTCAGCTTAGAGAGAGAAGGGTCTGAGGAGACCTTATAGTGGTTTTCCAGTACTAGAAGAAAGCTTGTGAGGGAATTTTAACAAGGGCTTGTAGTAATAGGATGAGAAAGAATGGACTGAAGCTTGAGGAGGGGATGTCGGCACGGGTGAAGCATTGCAGCCAAACTCAATATGAGTGATAAAGCAAGTACCAGTTTTATTAGCAATTTACAGCTCTTTTATACCCCGCCAGCCGGGGGGCGTTTTTCAATTATCACAAGGTGATTGGTAAAGAGGATCATATGTGTAACCCCATGATTGGTTATTGCTACGATTGTTACAATAACAATGAGTTTGCAACTCTCCGAGAAAGTTCTGGTCAGCAGGAACTTTTTCTCCTCTGCACCTCTGTTTTCTGTCCTACCAGTTCCGGCTGCACATACACTTCACAGGTGTTCGCTGTACTTCATACTCGCGGCAGTGGATTGTTCACTGCCCCAGTTCTGCTTCTCAGAGATATTCTGCAACAAGGGGAGATTTAGACTGGATGTTAGGAAGAAATTATTTACACTGACAGTGCTGAGACACTGGAACATGTTGCCCAGGGAGGACTCTGGATGCTCCCTCCCTGGAGGTGTTCAAAGCCAAGTTGGACATGGCCTTGATCAGCCTGATCTAGTGGTAGTTGTCCCTGCCCATGGCAGTGGGTTTGGAACTAAATGATTCTTAAGGCCTCTTTTCAGATTCTGGAATCTCCTTCTCCAGAGACTTTCAAAACCCACCTGGATGCATTCCTGTGCAGGCTATCCTGAGAGATCCTGCTTGGCAGAGGGATTGGACTTGATGATCTCTGGAGGTCTCTTCCAACTTCTAATGTTCTGTGATTCTGTGATTTTTCAACCCAAGACATCGTATAATAATTAATAGATCCCAGGATCTATTGTAACCATGTGTACAGTTTTGGATCTTCTTGAGGATTAAAAAAACACTTCCTCCAGTGATTTTTTTTTTTTAATTTTTGCCCTCTGCATCTAAGTGACTGAAACTTCCTTAAACAACCTATGGACCTCCCTGTAGAGCAGCTGGCAGCTGAGGGAAGATCAATATGCATTTCTAGCAAAGGCCCAGTATCTTAGACTAGGTGATTAAAAATAAGAACTTCTATACCTTTCTGATGCTTTTTAACTAATACTCACAGCAAAACATCAGGAATACTACTAATCACTTTCAGGGGAAAGTACAATGTTTGTTTTTTTTTTTTTTTAACCTTAACTTCAAATATCATGAATATAATAGACATATTAAAATAACTGTTAAGTGATTCTTAGAAACAAATGTAGAAGCAGAATTTTTTTTTGGGATACATCTTTTTTTTTCCATCATATAATTTCCTGAGCTACATTAAGTTCTCACAAGACTTTGTGTATGCTGTATCTTCATGATATTGCTGGAAAACTTGTGTTTCCAGAGTTTCTTTGCAAAAATTGGATATACACATGGGTGCTTAGTGAAGTAATATGTCACTGGATCATTAAGAACAGAATAAAATTTGGAAGTGAGAAAAACTGGTTTCGTTTGAGGAAAATATACTTCAAAGCCTCTTGTGGTTTATTGTCCTATCAGAGATTTTTCTGGGCTAGGTTGTTCTTGAATTGTACAGTGGTAATGAGTTGTGTTAATATATTAAATAGGTGTCCTGGTCTTGCTGGAACAGAATCCTAAGACAGTCATGGTCTGCAGGCCCTTAGTAGTTTGGAATTGGCCAGTTCAGCTGATTAGAACTAGCTTCAGGTGTATCCCAGACCATAAACATCACAGAATAAAAGGGAGTTTGCTATATTTGGAGTCTCCTGCTCCTGCTCCTCTTTTACCTGCTTCTGTTGCTCCTCCCCACCCTTGAAGGGGCTCATTTACCACTCTGAGGATTGCTTTCCCCTTTTTTTTGTGACCACAGTACATTCACTGGGCTGAGAATAACTTTGTATGCTTCATATTGGCATTAGTATTAATGCTGGTTCTGCTGTTTCGTTAAATCCATTTTCATTTCAACCCATGAGTCTTTTCTTCTTTTCCTAATTTCCCCTTCCTAACTGGAAAAGATACCATTGGGTGCTATAGTTCAGCCCCAGACACAGGCTAAATGTAGACAATAAGCTTATAAACCAATCAGAAAATTAATTGTGCTCAAATAGTAGCTTGTCAAACTTATCACATTAATCCATCTTTTGTGCTCATGAACAGTGACAAATATCAAATTTTATTACTGCTTTCAATTTCAGAAGTGCTATTTCTACCTGATGTGCACTTCCCAATTATCTTTTAANATATATATATATACCAGGCTTTGTTTGTGGTCAGGTTGTGTTAATTAGTTATATGGGGCAGCCTTGTTGATTCTCTACCTGTTGAGCCCTGACTTTCTTGCTCTTTCTCAGATATATCACAATTTCCCAATCATATCGTGTATGTCTCACCCTTGGGAAAGAAAAGGAATAAACCAGCCTCAAAAGCTGCTTGGACTTTCCTGCTAGTTTTAGTGCTCTGAGTTGTCAAACTGCTCATTACTGATATGTTTAGCTCTTGCTGCATAATTCCATTATAGATTGGATGGATCAGTGTTATGGAAAGGGTTATGATTATTAATGTGGTATGATTTTCCAAAATTAATATTGTTTATTTATTTTTAATATAAAAACTTTTCTACCTCCGACCACTTCTTTTTACTATTAAACAGGTGAGCTACTGGATTCGTGAACTGAATCGCAGTGAGGTTTCTCATGCTCTGTGCCTTTAAATTTGCAGCAGTTTGCCGATTTACAGGTTTTGCGAGGCTTGGTAGTTTTCTGCTTTGAGCTCAGTGAATGGGCTGAGCTCGTCGCGTCAGTGCGAGTAGTTGCATTGCGCATGCGGAGGTTATCACTGCGAATATCTTTCGGCTTCGAAGAACCGATGACACTTCCCTCCTTGCCTTTAGATTTGCAGCGCAGCTGCTTTTTTACAAAACGTGTTTTGGGGGGGACAGGTTTTTCTGCTGCGGTAGTGGCAGGAAAATTTCCAAGCAGCTTTTTCTGTTGTTCAGAGTTGCTAGGGAAATTGCTACTGGTTTTGCCCAGGTTGCTTTCAGCTAGCTTGGGGTTATTTGCAGTTGAACAGAACTCTGAGATAGCTTCTGCAGCTGGCCAGGCTCAATCTTTTGTACTTGCTAATGAGCCATCGTTTGCTTTCCTTCTCCTCTCCCATTCAGAGAAACGTGGGGAAATACAAGCTTCCTTCACGTCTTGAAAAATAGGGACTGCGAATAAATCAAAAAACTTTTTATTTTGTCCATCTAACCTTTCAATTTATCTTTCCAGATTCAATATTTTTTTCATCAGCATTTTTTAGCTCTTTAATTGTTTGTACTAAGCAAGTTGCCGGAATTAAAACATGATTCTCCTGAGCGTTTTTGTCTAGCCAATCAAAAATAATTTTCGGTTGGTGGCAGTTTAAAGCTGCCCACTTTAGACCCAGTCCAGTAGTTTTATATTCAAGTTTGTGTAATGTTTCCATCATTGTACACACCCTGCTCGTGGCGCCAAATTGTTATGGAAGGGGTCATGATTAATTAATGTGATGTTATTTTCCTAAATTAATATTGTTCATTAATTTTTCAATATCCAAACTTTTCCACCCTGACCACTTATTTTTAATATTAAACAGGATTGATTGTAATAGTTATGTGTTATAAATTTATTCCACAAATTTATGTGAGTCCGAGCCAATCAGAATTTAAGGTTTTATTAGCAAGTGGCAACAAGCAAACAGCGCTGGACAGCCAGGGAGCTTCCTGCTCTACCAATGGGCTGCGCCCTGGAACAACAACAGGTACCTTTTATTTGCTATGCTAATACATATTCATCAATGCTTGGAAGGGGACGGTCTCACTTCGGCGCATGCATTCTTCACCTGGCGTTCCCGCCAATGGTCATGTCACGTGCTCCTTGTCTCCATGAGCCCCCCCTTCCCCCCAGGTCTCCTCCAACCCCTACATGCTGCAGCCACACAACTGGGGCTCACAGCTAACCCTGCCATACTGTCTAACAAGGTTTGATGAACAAACAATTCACAGTTTCACAGTTTATCACAATCCCCCCTTTTTCTTTTCGCTGTTTGTTTCCTCAAACTGTTTAAGTTCTTGCTGGCTTGGGATAGAAGTCTCTTCTGTCTCTGGTATCCCTCCCAAGGGTTCATGAATTACCTCAGCCCATGTTTGTGGTAAACAGTATGCTTAGGATGTGCCGAAAAGGGTGGAAGCTCCCCCATTTCCCACTATTCATAGTTTGATCCAATTTTACCAGTACTATCCTTCCATTTGGAGCCTTGGGTATTTTCTCTGAAGGAATTTTTATCATGGAGGTGGCTCTTCCAGTACTCTCATATGACTCCAATAACAGGAGTCAGTTCTCCACAGTGTCTTACCCCTCTACCTCGCTCGTCACCTTGGTTGCTTTGAGCCACGAGGGATAGCATCTTCTCAGTAGCAAGGGTAGTCTTCAGGAGAGAGAGTAATAATTGGAGTGCTTACCTCCATTTGTATATTCACACAGCTCCCTTGGAAGTAGTACTCTGATATTCCAATAATTTTTAATTTCAATGAGCTTACCACAGTTCTCGGCACTCTTATAAAACCAATTTTCCCACCAATTGGGAATCCTCCTTGTCTTGGCCCCCTTTATGTCCATTTAAACCTTCCTGAGGGTGATCCTCAGGTTTCCTGGAGGGCTCGTAACTTCCCAGGACTGGTCCAAGTCTTGGAGGGGTCCTTTCATTCAGCTTGCATGAGTCCAACCCTTCTCGGCTGTCCGGATGGCTGTTTCTGTGGTAAGTAAAACATGATAGGGTCCCTTCCAACGAGTGGTTAATGAGGATTCTTTCCAGGATTTAATCAAAACCTTATCCCCTGGTTTGATCTTATATAGCCATATCTAAAGGGGGCCTTTGGACCACCAAACCTTTATTCCGTAATTGCTCCCTTTTGGCCATTAGCTGGATCAAATAAAGTTTAATTTGTTGGCTCTCAAGCTGGGGGTGGTCCTGTGGGATCTCCAAGTCATACGGCATTCCGCATAACATTTCAAAGGGAGAAATTCCAACATCCGTACAGGGCTGGGTCCGGATATTTAGCAATGCCAGGGGAAGACACTTTACCCAAGACATTTTGGTTTCCAGCATCAACTTTGTCAGTTGCTTTTTTATTTACCCGTTCATTCTTTCAACTCTACCCAAACTCTGTGGGTGCCATGGAGTGTGATATTGCCACTGGGTGCCCAAGGAGGATAGAACTTCTTTTGCTATTCTTGATACAAAATGTGGCCCTCTATCAGAATCAATCACTTTGATAGAGCCATATCTTGGAATGACTTCTCACCACTGTCTGAGCTGTAGCCCAGGCCGTTGGAAAGGCTTCCACAAAGTGTGTCAAATGGTCTACAATTACCAATAAATCAACAAAATCTATTTGAATTTTTGCAAACGGCCTGTGTGCTAGTTCCCTTCCTCCCAGTGGCCTCTCCCGCACTTGGTATCTATTAACTTTTTGACAAATTATACATTCACTCTCAATTCTTGTTGCTATATTATATATCCCAATGCACATATATTTGATGGCAAACTGGTCTACTAAGGCTTGGGTTTCCCAGTGGGATTTTCCATGGAATTCCTGCATGATTTTTAAAGCCAATGACTTGGGGAGGACCTCCTGACCATCGGGGATCTTCCAATGCCCTTCCTCTTTCTCCTCGACCCCCATTTGAGTAATTTTTTCTTTCTCCTGTATTGTAAAACTTAAAACATGCACACGTCCCCTTTGGGGTGCAGCTGCTAGGGCTCACCACATCTGGTCCAAAATCCTCCAAACAATACATACACAGAGGGTTTTTCAAGTTCTTTCCACAACTAATGTATTTCTTGCGGGCTTCCACAGGTGTTTCTCTCATACTTAATATCATTAACGCAGCTCTCTTGGCCTCTTGGTGTGCCAGATTATTCCCTCTTACCAATTGGCTTAACCCTCTCTGATGTCCTTTCACATGCACAACTGCTATCCCAATTGGGCCCCTTAAGGCTTATAGGACCTGAACTATCAGTTCCTGATGTATCAGTCCTTTACCTGGGAATTTATTAGTCCCCTCTCTTCCCATATTTTTCCAAAGGTATGTACTACCTCAAACGCGTATTTTGAATCAGTATAGATTGTCCCAATTTTTTCTTTTAACAGCCTCAAAGCTTTTAATGCTGCAAATAATTCACATGCTTGGGCAGACCAGCTGGGGCTTAAGGGTCCTGATTCTATTACATTAAACGTATACAACATATCCTGATTTTCTCTTCCCCTCTACCACCCAAGATGGCCCATCCACAAACAATTTCTCTCCTCCTTCAAGTTCTTCCTCTTCCAAATCTGGCCTATTGTGAGGACAGTAATGGGTCAGGTTCTCGTTAGGTTCCCCATAGAAAAACTGTGCAGGATTTTGTAGGGATGTCACTTCAATAGTTAGTCTGGGTGAGGATATCAAGATTTCCTCATACCTCATGAGCCTGGCATCAGTTATCCATTTTTCTGCCTTTTGCTGCATTCCCCTGATATTATGTGGTGACAATATCCTTACTTCCTCTCCAAATGTGATTTAGGAGGGCTACTGCCACTACTGCCTGTAAGCAAGTGGGCCATCCTCTACTTACAGGGTCCAAAAGCCTGGAAAGTTATCCTACTGTTTGTTTTTTTTTTTTCTTTCCTGCCCATTCCTGAGCTAACACCCCAAATGCTATACCTTCTTCTATGTTTACAAACAAAAGAATGGTTTCTTCAAGTCTGGTAGGCTTAAAACGGGGGCATTAACTAAATCAGCCTTTAAGGCTTCTAACTGATTTTGTCCATTTCAGTAAACCATCTTTCATTAGTTTGGTATACAGAAATTTGACTTTTCTACTATAACCTTCAATCCATTGCCGGCAGTAGCCCAGTAACCCCAACAGCTGTTGACAAACTGCAGTTTCGATTTTGACACCTTTTGACACCAGCCCTCCTTACGGGGTGGCCGCTCTCGCCTATTCCTTAGAACCAACTGACCCTGTAAGCTGGCTGCTAGGCACCGGCCAAGGTGGGGTGCTGACCCAGAAACCCCCCGGGGACCCGCCACCGCAGTACCGCGCACCGACACCGGCTGCGTCCATGCGCGGTGCACCATAGGAACCCTCTGACACCGAGGGTGGGGGCGGCTACGCACCTTGCCACGGCTGCCACTGGGGCGCCAGGCGGGAGGCTGTGAGAGGTGGAAGGGGGGCAGGTGGTGCACACCACAGCTGGGGCGATATTTTTACCACCCCAAACTACCATTTGTCCTTACCCCGCCTAAAGGGGTAATCATTCCAATATGTAATCATTAATCCTAACAGACTGGTGGTATCCCAAGCCACCCATAGTATCAGAGGGCTTGCTTTTTCTCTGTCCCATCCTCCGGAGTTCTTTCTTTCACACACACTTACACGCACCCCGTATTCGTGGCCCAGTCCCTCGCGGGGTCCACTTCGTCCAGTGGGCCTCTAAGCCCGGCAGATGTCTCATGCTAGTGCACTCTGGGAATCCCAACCCAAACTGAACGGCTAACCAGCCTATACTCACATGATCCTGTGTCTTTGCTCGGGCTTCATGCACAAAGATTACAGTGTTTACCCTTTTTTTCTTTGCTTACTGCCAAAATTTAGGTTCGTCGGTAGAGGGAGGTGGTGTGACAACACTCACTCAGGGCCGCTGAAATTGCAGCGGGGCGCCTCCCCGTGTGTGCTGTGCACCAGGTTCCTCGATCTGAGTCACGGCAGCAAAATTGTTATAAATTTGTTCCACAAATTTATGTGAGTCCGAGCCAATCAGAATTTAAGGTTTTATTAGCAAGCAGCAACAAGCAAACAGCACTGGACAGCAAGGGAGCTTCCTGCTCTACCAATGGGCTGCGCCCTGGAACAACAACAGGTACCTTTTATTTGCTATGCTAATACATATTCATCAATGCTTGGAAAGGGATGGTCTCAATTTGGCGCATGCGTTGTTTGCCTGGTTTCACAGTTTATCACATTATGGAACGATTACATAAACAATATCTAGATCTAGTAGTAACTGTGAATATGCAGAAACAATAATTGTAACTGATTAACACTGAAAGATCTCCTGCAGTCAATAGTGCTGCTTGGCCACTAGATGGAACCCAGTACCCCTTTATGCTTAGGGCAGAGTCTAGGCAAAGCTTAGGTTTTATTCACAAGTATTACTTCTCCCATCTTGTGGGGTTATCAATAAATTGAAAGTACCCAGAACACTTGCAGGGTTTCTGGCTGGTCTGGCCACTAGCTGCTGCTGCTGTGGTTGTTGCTGCAGCTGCAGCTGCGGCTGAAACTTGATTCATCCCAGACTCCACAGTGCTGGGTGAAGAAGAGTGGGGCAGACTGTTTCTGACCTGTTAAACGATCTGCGTGGATCTAGGCTTGGTCATCTTCAAGAGATGCAGGTTGCTCCAGCAGGTACAGGCAGATGTCTTGTAATGTATGTCAGCAGATGTGTATCTCACACTGCTAATTGCATGAGTCTATTCAAATTGCTCCTGGAATGACTCAAAACAGTTCCAGTGTGGAATATAGCTTATATCGTTATATAACAATAATAAAGCATTACAGGCACGGATGCAGAACACAGAATATTGGCAAAATCATGGCAAAAGTACGCTGTGTTATCTGCTTATATGCTTTTAGTATCAATGCCTGGGATTGACTGGACCCTTTTGGACATTAGCATATCCAATCAAAGTGGCAGTAAGCCAAGTTTTACTATATTTGGGTGAAAGCATAGGTTTGCTTATACCATACTGGGGGAAGAGCATAGGCCCAGAACAGGCCTATGCTTGTTTACCATGGTTTGCAAGGAGGAGAAAAACAAGTTATATAAGCCAGAGTGCTCAGATTCCATGGCACCATGTCTTATGTCTCTTTCCCGCCAGTTGCTTCTTCCCCAAAAACACAGGGAAGGCATAAAAGCATGTCTGGGCAAGCTAGCACACATACAGGCCTATTTTGATCCTTCAGGTCTACCATGACAATGGGCCAGTGTTAATGGCATGAACTTAAATAAGGCCAAATGCCAGGTCCTGCACTTGGGCCACAAAAATCCCAAGCAATGCTACAGGGCTGGAAGCAGTGTGGCTGGGAAGCTTCCTGGCAGATAGGGATCTGAGGTTTGTAATTGGCAAACAAGGCAATATAAGCAAGAAGTGGTCACAAGTGGCAAAGAAAGCCAGTGGCATTCTGGCTGGGATTAGAAATGCCGTGTCTAGCAGGGAGGTCATTGTCCCCTTGTACTTTGCTCTGGTGAGGCCACACCTCAAGTATTATGTTCAGTTTTGGGCATCTCAATACAAGAGGGCTGTGGAGGTGCTGGAGCCAGTACAGAGGAGGGCAAAGAAACTGGGGAAGGGCCTGGAGAATAAATCCTATGAAGAGCAACTGAAGGAGCTGGGGCTGGTTAGTATGAAGAAGAGGAGGCTGAAGGGAGACCTCATCACTGTCTACAGCTACCTGAAAAGATGTTGTGGAGAGGTTGGTGTTGGTCGGTGCTGGTCTCTCCTCACAGGTCATTAATGACAGAACAAAAGGAAACCTTCTAAGGCTGTGACTGGGTAGGTTTAGACTGGTTGTTAGGAAAATTTTTTTCCCAGGAAGAGTGATCAGGCATTGGAATGTGCTGCCCAGGGAGCTGGTGGAGTGACCAACTCTGGATGTGTTTAAAGGTCGTTTAGATGTGTTGCTTGGGGATATGGTTTAGGGTGTACTTGTGGTGGTTCGGCAGTTACCCATCCCCCCACACTTTGAAATAACCCAGGCTAAGACTCAGTCAGCTGGAAGTTAATAAACGAAGCTTTATATTTACAGCTTTGCACAATATACAAGCAGATATTTACAACATATAACAGATACTTACAGAGATATATATAGTAAGAAGGTAATACAAAACCACCACACCCCTTCCAGAGATCAAAGTCCCTAAGAGGTGTTTCTAACCACCCCTATCACTTTCCACCCTCCCCAATCTTATCTCACCATCTGTCTTATGCATCAGATAAGCAAAAGCAGACCAGCCAGGGGGATTAGCAGCAGGAAAGAAGTTAGTGAAATTATTCAGAATCAGCTATGAAAAGCGGGGAGAAAGAGCCATGCAACAGCAACAGCCATGGCCCAACATGGTCTGACTTACCCAAGTTTGGGTTACGGCTCTTAAAACTTTTTTTTTTTTTTTTCACTAACATATGAATGAAGTAGCATCATCACTGTTTTCCTTTCTCAACCTATAGCCTAATTTCTCATTCAAATCTTCCAATTAGTTCAAACCACCACAGAATCTTGAAGAGTAGAAAGCCTGGAGGTCTTTTCCAACATGAATGTTTCTGTGATTCTGTGATTCCTCTCCTGATTTCCCTGCTCGCACCTTTAACAATTAAAGCATTAGGATACGATTTTAAGAAATGTGCAACTTCCTTTAAGTTAGACCAAAAATCCATCTCCAGGAGCTAATTTTTTTCTAAATTAAAGGATTTTGTTTTATATCAAGGTTTTAGGAGGTAAAGCCATAAATACTAGATGGTGTAGTGTTTTTTACTGTTTTTCCATAAAGCGCTTTCTAATAGAAATAATAGAGTTCTGGGGGCTGCTGACTGACTGCTGTGAATATTGATTCATTAGTGGTCAAATTCTTGCTAATGAAAGTTTTGGCTTGCATTAATAATTCATTATCTCTACAAGTGTGGTTTTAAGGGTGTCTAAGCCTTGACTGGGTTACCCCATTAGCATCTAAGCTAGGCAGCATTTTATTCCTTATGATATACCACCTGAGTCTCCAACTTAGATCTCTTTTGCCTGCTGTATCCATGCCTGATTCTTTTTCTGATCAAAAATACTTTGAAGTAAATAATAATCTTGTATTGGCTGTATGTGCAATAGTGTGTGTTGCATGTATCGTAGGGGAATGTCAGACTTCACAGGACGTTAGGGATTGGAAGAGACCCCTGAGATGTTCCAGTCCAACCCCCCTGCCAGAGCAGCACCATGGAATCTAGCACAGGTCACACAGCAACACATCCAGAAAGGGCTGGAAAGGCTTCAGAGAAAGAGACTCCACGACCTCTCTGCAGAGCCTGTGCCAGTGCTCTGAGACCGTTGCAGTAAAGAAGTTCTTCCCCATATTGAGGTGGAACTTCCTGTGCTGGAGTTTCCATCCCTTGCCCCTTGTCCTATGCCAGGGTACAAGTGAGCAGAGGCTGTCCCTGTCCCTCCCTTCCTGACCCCCAGCTCTCAGATATTTACAGGCATTGATCAGATGCCCTCTCAGCCTTCTCCTCTCCAGACTAAACAGCCCCAGGGCTCTCAGCCTTTCCTCATCAGGCAGTGCTCCAGTCTCTTCATCATCCTTGTAGCCCTCTGTTGGACTCTCTCAAGCAGATCCCTGTCTCTCTTGAACTGGGGAGCCTGGAACTGGATGCAACATTCCAGATGGGGCCTCAGATGTGCAATGCATGGTGGATGTCAAACAAATCTGAAGTCAGGCACATGTACTTTACTATGTTGCGTGTTCAGGACTTAACATGCACATATTTTGACTATGCAAAGCATGAGCAGACTGTATCAAAGCTGTCAAGACATACTGCAGGTATGGTCTGACTACAGAACATTTATCATAGATCAAACAGATGTGATGTTTAATGTCTGCACATTACACAGACTCTCTGTTTGCAGCTTTGGGTTACCAACAGCATGCAGGAATACACCTGCTGCACTGGATGTTAGTAGAAAGCCAAATGTTTGTTTCCATTCACTCCAATGGCATGTGGAACTGGCTTGGAAAAGGATAGTTGGAATAATAAGCAGCATTAGCATTATTGTCAGTTACTATGTGATTATAATAAAATGATGCTAAAGTTGATTCTAATGAATTCTGGAGACTGCTGGCATGTCCTCCAGTATTGACTGTACTTGTATGGTGAGGTAAAAGGATGGGTAAAAGCATCATGAAGCATCCCCTGAGCTCAATTAATGAGCAATCAGGCATATCAGAAATGAAGAATAGATATTCACAGGTAGAAAAATATACAGATTTTTTCCTTTATTTCTCTAAACAGGTGAAAGGAAGAAACATAAACATAGAGCAAACAAACAAGCAAATAAAACAACAAAAAAACCAAAAGAACAAACAGAAGCTACAAAACTAAAGCAAACACTGAACAAGCGAACAATCTAAATAATGGAAAACCTTTAAAATTAGGGAAAGAACTTGGGAAAACTGGCAGAACAAAGCACGCCTGGAAGTCTCCCAATTGATCTTGGTAACATCTGTGGTTTAAACTGGAGAAACAGAATTGCTTGCTTGTTTGTTAATTAGGAAGGCTGCTGTGTTGCTGTGAGAGTGCTGAAATGTGAATAATAAACCAGTCACAAGGATTGACAGTTATTTCTCCTAGATAAATATCCCTTTTCAAAGGTGAGATTCCAGAGGAATGATTTCATCATTGTAGTACCATTGCATTTGATACTTCTAGGTAGCAGCTGGGAAATCATAGAATGGTCTGGGTTGGAAGGGACCTCCAAAGGTCTTCCAGTCCAACCCCCTCTGCAGTCAGCAGAGGCATCTTCAACTAGATCGGGTCACCCAGAGACCTGTTGAGCCTCACTTTGAGTATCTCCAGGACAGACCTCAACCATACTTAATGTAAAGAAAGTTTTCCTGACATCCAGTCTTCTCTAGGTTGAATCTATTGCCCTTTGTCCTATCACTGCAGTCTTTGTAACCAGTCTCTCCTTGTAGCCCACTTCAGGTACTGGAAGGTTGTTATTAGGTCTTCCTGGAGCCTTCTCTTCTCCAGGATAAATACCTCCAGCTCCCTCAGTCTGTCCTCATAGCAGAGCTGCTCCAACTGCCTGATCATTTTCATGACTGTCCTCTGGATCCACTTCATCAGGTCCATGTCCTTCCTGTGTTGAGGGCTCCAGACCTGGATGCAGTACTCCATGTTAGGTCTCACCAGAGCAGAGTGGCAGAATCCCCTCTCTCCATCTCTGGCCGTGCTGATTTTCATGCAGCCCAAGCTGCCGCTGGCCTTCTGTACTGCAAGCTCACACTGCCTGCTCATGTCCAGCTTCATGTCCAAGCTCTTTTCCACTGGGCTGCTTTCTATCACTGAGCATACCCAGATTCATAATGAAACAGATACGTTGTGTCAAGACCTGGAGATAAGCAAGCCTTGGTAATGCAGGAAACAGAATGCAGGAAAAACGGTAGGGGCTTAAGGGATGACACACAGGCTCTAAATTGCAGGAGTTGACATGCAGGCTCTAAGTACAGGCCATGCAGGAATGTGGTGTCTGGTGGAGCTAAGAGCAGGATGGCCTTAGAGGTTGTAAAAACTCTGATAAGAAAGTAAAACAAAGAAACCCACAGTTTCTTGATGTTAAGTAGATGCATTCTGTATCAAGTAGAGATGTGTGACTTCGAATTTTTAGTTAAGCCAATCACTGTGTTAGCTTTAGATATTCGGACGGGTAAATAGCCAATAGAATAGTTACATGCTGCCTTATTTAGAATATCTAAGCATATAGAAGATGAACAGATGCATGTAATAAACGGAATTAGTTTGTATCAGACTGTCTCCCTGCCTCCATGTTTGCAGCATATCACCTTGTTCCCAAGGCTGCATTGATAATGAGGATTGTTCTGGCTGGACAGTAACTATTCCTGGGCACTTTCTTTCAAACATTTTCCGGGTAGAAACATTACTATTTCTTAAGAGCTAGGGTTAAAAATCATCTTGCCTAAGAGCCTGGACACAATTCTCTTTAACCTGCCAAAAATGAGGGTTGATGGTAGAACAGGGATGCCATCAAACTCGTTCTTCAGAAGCTAGAAATATTTAATACATTTGCTTGGTTGCTGGAAAATGAATTGTCCATCCACCCCCATCAGTCTGCACTGGTGGAAAAAAAAAACAAAAACTTCCTTATCAATCCTTAGATAATCAAGATAGAGAATAATCACATTTACCTTTAGCAAACTAAAAGCTGCAGTCTGGAGAACAAGGCATAAAGAAAGTATTTCTGTTTCATTAAACCTTTATTATTTGTGCTGCAATTAATGCCAGTTGTTAATCTGACATTTAAATCTGACAGCACAGAAGTTTACAATATTTCCAGACAATGGCAACAGTTGGCATACTTCACATTTGATGCGTCAAAGGAGTGATCCACACTTCTGAGTACATGAAGAGCTTTTTGGAGAAGTGCAGATTAAATGACGCTTAAGTGTATAAAGTAGAGGGGAGGGAAGGTGTGGAAAAGGTGTGGAAAAGGCATAGGCATGGAGAGCTGGGCTTGCTGCTTCTGCTGCTGTCAGGAGACTGGGTGGAGGGATGCTGCTGGTGGGGGCTGTCTGCTCTCACCCAGCGGTGCTTGCTACTGCTGTGAATAGTGCTCCATTCCTCCTAGGACCACCACTGTACTCCAGCACTGTGCTGCTGACAGCAGGATTAAGAGGTCTTTGTTAGACCAGGTGTCTGATTTCTTATCAGTAAGGATTATCTGATATATTTTATATAAATTGACAGAGCCTGAAGATGTAGTCAAAAAGTGCTGGTGATTTATTTCTCTGCTGATTTTCAGCTCCAGTGACATGCACAGCTAGCATGCAAAAATAGACCATCGTGGAAATAACTCTTCTGTGATTATATCTAGGGCTTTCCTCTTTACATACTTAGAGTAATTGTAAATATATTCATAGTGTTGTATATTATGCCTGTAGAAATACATTTGTAGTGTGTCAATGTGTTACAAAAAAATAATGGGAAATACTGTTGGGTAATAAAAGTCACAAAATTTGAAAGGCAACAAGAGTAGTGAAAGTTGTCCCAAAGAGACATTTCAATCTGTACAATCCGTGTTTGAAATTAAAATTGCTATTACAACATTGTACTTCGAGATTTGCTCTAACAGTGATTTAGATTTCTCCCAGTAATCATCTCTTTATAATGAATTGGGACTGTAATGATGAGGTACTGCTGGTGACGCAAATATCATTGACAGATGTGGTTAGCCTACCTAATCCTTCATGTGGCCTCTTTAGCCTACTTAATCCTTGACTGTTTACAGCATCACAGATTACATTAGGTTGGAATGAACCCTCAAAGGTCATCTCGTCCAGCCACCCTGAAGTAAGCAGAGACACCTCCAATTAGATCAGGCTGCCCAGGGCCACATCAAGTTTTATCTTGAATGTCTCCAGGGATGAGGCTTCAATCATATCCCTGGGAAGTTTGTTCCAGTGCTTTATCACTTTCATTGTGTCCCGGTATGGATGTGACAAACACCCTAGAACTGGTCCAATCCCTGGGCTCTCTCCTCCCCCTACCATCCAAGGTCCAGTAGGAGTTGAGGGGCAGGGGCACCCCACGTGGCCCTGGGAGCCAGGGAGACCTCGAGCAGCACGTATGCGTGGAGTTTTTTGAATCAATTGGTCAGCTAGAGAATGCTGAATACCTATTGGTCAGTTTCACATGCCCCCTAAGGTATTTAAGAGGGGCACAGCAACTGTTAGCTCTCTTCCACTCTTTGCTCTTCTCCTCGTTCACCGTCGTCTCCCGCTGCGGCTGTGAAGAGCCCAGCCACCTGCACAGCAGCAGGCAACAAAGCATAGCAGCTCTCCATGGAGGCGGCAAGGCTGATCCCCTTCTCTCTTTCTCTCTATCTGTTTCCCTATCCGGGCTAAGTCGGTCTTTCCCTTCTCCCCTTTGGGTTCGGGAAGGAGCATGTTTTCCCCCTCGCACCTCGCAGGCACTTTATAGGCGCGGTCGGGATCTATTTTGTATGTAACCTCTCTGTTCCCTAAGTTCTGACTGTTAAATCATTGCACCTGGCATTTTGAGCAACTTGTGCGTTTGTTTCTGCCAACCGGAACCCAAAAGAACCTCGGGGGGGCACTAGGACCCCCTCTCGGCAGGATATCGAACCTTAATTACACGATATCTCGTGACATAAATGGCGCAGCGAGCAGAGGTTCCTATTGTGCAGATTCTATACGAATTAGGGCACAACCTTGCCCTGTCAGACATAAAATGGGCAGAGAAGCACGCCGACAATCCAGCGAGCATTGCCCAGAATCTACTAAGCAACCCCTGCAGATTAGTCGTGATTCTGGCCGCTTGCGCGATACAGGGACTCCTGGAGTTTTTTAGGAATAGGGAAAAAATCTGCTGCATAAAGCAAGAGATAGCGTGGGCAGAGTCAGAAATATTAGTGGCCTTGCGGGGAAAGGGAGGGCATTTGCTGGCTTCATCATGTGCCATGCTGTCGCGGCAGCCTCTTGTGCTCATGGCACTGTCGCCACAGCCTATCCCCGCGCCCACCAGAGACCCATCTACCGGCGTGGGTGCTGCACCCCCCCCTTCCGCCTTTGCGGTTTTTTCGGGAGACGTGACCTCCGCTTTCCCGGGCGCTTGACAGCGCTCGCGGCTGGGCGGATTTATCCCGGCTGACTTTGGTCTGCCTGCCATTCTGCAGCCGTGCGCGGTCCCACTCACAGAGACCCGGCCCCCGGCCGCAGACTTCGGGGCTTCCGGTGCTCTGCCCCTCAGCACGACACTGACAGAGCCGGGGCCTGTCGTGGACACGCCACGCGGCTGTGCTGACCCCGTGACTCCCCCAGTCTTATCCCAGAGGTTACGCGAGAAGCCGGTCCCTGTAACGCCTTTTGAGCATCTTTCCCACGCTAACCCTATTCTAACGCTGCCCGCCGAACAAAGCGCCTGTCTGCAAAGCCTGCCGCTGCCAAACAAGCTGCCTGCACCCTCACCACCGGCTCCACAGGCAAACATGCCTGCCGTACCGGACCAGCCCATGCGGGTTCAAGATAGAACCATAGAATCAGTCAGGGTTGGAAGGGACCACAAGGATCATCTAGTTCCAACCTCCCTGCCATGGGCAGGGACACCATATATATATTCATCAGTGACCTGGATGAGGGCATGAAGGGCACTGTCAGCAGGTTTACTGATGACACCAAACTGGGTGGAGTGGCTGCCACACCAGAAGGCTGTGCTGCCATTCAGACAGACTTAGTCTGGAGGGTTGGGCAGGGAGAAAATTAATGAAATTCAACAAGGGTAAGTGTAGAGTCTTGCGCCTGGGAAAGATAACCTCAGATATCAGTATAGGTTAGGGACTGACCTGCTGGAGAGCAGTGATGTGGAAAAGGATCTGGGAGTCCTAGTAGATGGGAGGTTGACCATGAGCCAGCAATGTGCTCTTGTGGCCAGGAGGGTTAATGACATTCTGGAGTGGATCAGAAGGGCTGAGAGAGAGGTCAAGAGAGGTTCTCCTGCCCCTCTACTCTGCCCTGATGAGACTACATCTGGAGTACTGTGTCCGGTTCTGGGCCCCCAGTTCAAGAGGGACATAGAACTGCTTGAGAGAGTCCAGCGCAGAGCCACAAAGATGTTTAAGAGATCTCTCTTATGAGGAGACACTGAGGGAGCTGGGGCTCTTTAGCTTGAAGAAGAGGAGACTGCAAAGTGACTTCATTCATGTTTAGCAATATGTAAAGGTGAATGGCAGGAGGATGGAGCCAGGCTCACTTGGTGATGCTCAATGACAGGACAAGGGGCAATGGTGGAAGCTGAGGCATAGGAGGTGTCATTTAAACATGAAGAGGAATTTTTCCCCTGTGAGGGTGACAGAACACTGGAACAGGCTGCCCAGGGGAGTGGTGGAGTCTCCCTCTCTGAAGGTATTTAAGACTTGCCTGAATGCATTCCTCTGTGATCTGGTGTAGGAGATCCTGCTCTGGCAGGGGAGTTGGACTTGATGAGCTTTCAAGGTCCCTTCCATCCTCTGACATTCTGTGATTCTGTGATCTCCAGAGATGGAGATAGCTCTCCTTATCTAAACCTACAGGGTTTTTGGTTTTCTTTTGCTCACAGTCTTACCCCATGTTTCACCAGGAAGCTTGGGTGTGGGAGTTTTGTGTGTGCAACTGTGTGTGAACTCAGCCACTGGCCAGCTTGAAACCACAGACTCTGAAAAAACTTTATGAACCTTTGCCTGTGCAAAGAAAATGAAACAATCTGTTTAACAAATTGAAATTGTCGCTTTAAGAAAAACAAACTTGAGGAGATGGAGGGAGGGGGGGGGAAAGCCCGAGGCGTGTGATCTGATGACGCCAGAGATGACGCTGCCTTCATGGGCAGTGCCGTTTCTAATGTCAATGTCACTTTTCCGCCTGGGAGCCATCTTTGAATTGTGTCATAGTTCAGTGTTCTGAATCTCTGCAAAGTTTCAAAAATTGCACAGGGGGTTCCGCCGTCCCGCCTCAGCAACTGCTGTCCGTTCAGGACCACCGATGCATGTTGACAAATGCAAATAGGGCTGCGGACCGGCTTGACCCTCCCGAGTGACGGTAGAGGATATTGTACTCTTGGGACAGCACCCCGAACCGCCGCGATCGCTGGTAAAAGTCACGCTTACCGAGGCAGAAGCTGTCTTTGCATTTTTATCACTATCAGCAAATGTTACACCGACTTTTTCGGCAAAAGTGTCTTTCAACACTTTGGACAGCAGGCGCCATTACCCCATTACGGTAGTAAGCACGTTAATTCCCAAAAGGCTCTTTTTTCTTTCTGTTTACCGAGTTCTCACTGGCTGTCTCCACAGGCGAGGCAGGGACAGCAATCAGCCCCATACTGCAGTCACTGTTACTCACTCTGCCATGCCTGCACGGCTCGTAACTTTTTAAGGACATCTGCTTCAATTCCTCTGCTTATAGTCACGTCCCATATCCCGTAGTCTATGCCTACTTAGTTAACTCATGGAGCTTCTTTAAATCTGCTGGCAGCCCTTTCTTAGAAATAATGCCAGCCAGCAAATATACCACGGCTTCCATTTCCATCGTGGGTTTACCTCATTCGCGTATCCTCAGTCGCGACCCGAAGTCCAGGTCCCTGCCCCCTTCTTCTGCAGTGCCCTGCACGAACCTCTGGCCACTGCTCCTCTTTCAGCAGTGCCATGGTGGTGTTCACCGCCACGTCGTCTTGATGCAAGAAAACATTTACAATCCTTTAACAGTGTTCCTGTAAAAGTACCCCTGTAACGAGTCCTTTGGAAATGTAGATCCTTCTAATGTGTCCTTTTGTCCCTCTTTTGTTTATCGCTGTTCTTTTTGTCCCTGTTCAGGCGCCAATTGCAGGTAGCTGTTAAAGTTCGATTGCAAATAGCTGACGGTGAGTGCACCCGAAGCAATGAGGCTGTTTACCAATATGGTTATACGCTCATTCTCCTTTATTACCACTGCTACCACTACATACAACAGCAGCTACTACTACTTAATACAAGTTTGTTAAGCTTATATTCCCAAGATGGGGTGGTTACAGAGCAAGTAAGGTAATTGGCACAGAGGATCATATGTGGAAGACAATAATTGGTTATTGTACAAAAACAAATGACTTCACAGTTATTGAGAAACTTCTGGGTAACTTTTTTAGAAGCAGGAACTGTCCCACTCTGCATCTCTGTTTCTCTTTCGTTCCAGTTCCGGCTGCACCCACACTTCACAGGTGTTCCGCTGTACTTCACACTCACAGCAGTGGATTGTTCACTGCCCCAATTCTGCTTCTCAGAGATATTCTGCAACAGGTGGCCTTTTAATTGGGAAGGGAAAACAAGGTTAATGTTGATATCTGCCTTATCAAATAAAGATAGTAAGGCACTGTATGGGAACTGCTCCTATGGCCAGAACACCATGAGATTTCACTGTTTGGTTGCAGGAGAAAGACTTCACACACGTTCTTCTGCATTTTTTTTTCACCTTTTTGAAAATGGAACTTCCAGAACAGTTCAGTGGAGCTCAAAATTAAAGCTGAGGAATGATCAGTTAAATCTAAAAAACTTGCAGGAGGGAAATAGAGTGAGAAATTAGTTTCTTAATACTGCCATGATACTGCTGCCATCATTATAAATAAGACTGTCGTCTGATATCGTTTTATATATGGATTTCTCATGTCTCACGTTGGATCATAGAAATTTCCTTGGAGCCCAGTACAATCTAAACAGATCTACTTGAAACAGTAAATGTTTTTTTTTTTTTAAATGAGGGATTCCTCAAGGAATATAATTGTGTGCACTGTTCCTGCCCATGTTGCTTGAAGGCTTTCCACACAATGCACAGGAGGAATTTCCTGGGGAGCCGCACCTGGATACTGATAAGACTGGGACTGGAAATATGATATAAAAAAGAAGAAACTCAGGAGGAAGAATGCTGGGAGGAAAACCCAAGGAACAACAACCACTCCACCAATGAGAAGAACTCCTGATGAACACTACAGAGCACCCCTGGACCACGCACATGTCTCTCTCACCCCTTGTCTCTGTCTGATGGTAATATAATCCCTGTTCGTCTCCCTCTACTGCTCTGTTTTTCCCCTGTCCTAATTTCTCCATTGGTGTCTCTCTCTCCCTCTCTCTCACTCTCTCCCTCACTCCTTCTTTCCCCATGTTTTGTCCAACTTTATCCCTTAACAAATGGTTTTATGGTGATATCTGGTCTCGCGTGTACCTTAATTTCACAGCACGGAAATCTATAAGAACAGGTCTTGCTCCTCTGGACAGAGATCATGTTAATCTCTGGCCTCCAGACCTTGACAGGTGTTTAAATGCCATTTTGATGTGGTGCTTGAGGATATAGGTTAAGGGTGAACTTTGTAGAGTAGGGTTAGTGGTTGGACTTAGTGATTCTGGGGGTCTTTTCCAACTGGAAGGTTTCTGTGATTTTGTGATGTGCTAACTGAGGCTGAGTCAATGAAACCTTTCTGAATTTTCCTCAGAATCGTCCAACTAGGATAATATATCTTTTAATTGGCCTTTTATACTTCGCAGTCAAACATAGAATTATTTTGGGTTGGTGTGCTGGTTTGAACTAATTGGAGGATTTTAACAGGAAATTAGACTATAGGCTGAGAAAGAAAAACTTTCTAGTGTCTCCTTCACTCATTTGTTTCCTGAAACAGTATAAATGTTAGAACCAAAACATAGATTACTCAGAGCTGTTTGAACAACGCTGACTGCTGCATCTCTCTCTCCCTGCCTTCTTATCTGGATCTGTGTAACTTCATTAATGTACTGGGTTAGAGTGGACCCCCCCCGCCCAGTAGAACAAACTCACTACAACACATATTGTTTTAGAAAGTCAGGAAAAATGAAATTGTATTTTCTTATAGTTTAAACTAAATATGACAATATGAAAAGAATATGCTACTACAAGACAGGAAGGAGAAAAAAGAAAAACAAAACCAAAATGATATATATATAACCTTAAGGAGACGACAAATCAGATCATGTATAGGTACCAGAGTCACGGTTCATTCTATACTCCCTATGATGTACGATTTGAGTGGCAATTGGCAACTTCACATCCTCTATACTATGCCGTCCAACAACTGCAGACTTGTCTGAGAGTTCAGGCCTAGCTGACAATTTAAATTTATCTCCAACAGCCTCTACAGTTGCTATTTCAAAGGTCCATTTATAACCCTTGGGATCTTTGAAGCGCCCTTCTCTCAGAAAGCCAATAACCAAAATACAGGGTGCATATGGACCTGTTACAATAGCATGTTTTCGCCAACGACTCCCAGTTAAACTTATTTCTGCCTCCAACCTTGTCAATTCTTGAGACCCTACAGTAACTCCAGAAATAGTAATAGACTCCGTTCCTTTATGATTTGAGGGCATCAATGTACATTGAGCCCCTGTGTCAACTAGAGCCCTGTATTTCTGAGTCTTCAAGGTACCAGGCCATCTAATATATACATTCCAGTATATTCTATTATCTTCTTGGTCCCTGGTCTCTGCCTGGTAAGAGGCAGGGCCCCCCTAATGCTGACCATTACAGTTGCGTTGGCACAGTGTTTAATGGTATTGTCCAAATCATTGCTGGAACCTTTTGAATCATTTGGGGAAACTGAGGCCACTACTCTTTTAGTCTTATCACTTTGCAATTCTTTCACTCTCTTCAGGAGAAGTGAGGTAGGTTTCCCATCCCACTTATCCATGTTTTCACCAAATTGGTCATGCAAAATTACCCACAGAGTCCCACGATTCCTAATTGAGTTTGTTTGAATTGGTCTCCTGGGAAGACACCTATCTCTGATGGCTGAGACATTTACCCACTCTGATGGTTAAGATGAAAAGTCATTGTCCTTTACTAACTGAGATATAGTTTTTAATTCCTCTGTAAGCTGTTTCATGCCATCTTTTATCTCTTCGGCCATAGTATTTATAACTGACACCATGGCATCAAACGTCAGGCTGTCCTCCATTTGCCTCATCTGATCAGCAAACTCTCCAACAGTCAGAAGGGCTCCTCCATCATCTTTGCCCACCATTTTACTTGCCAATGTATAGGCATAATTAGAGGGAGCAAGCTGAATAAGTTTCTTTAGGAGAGCACGGCTCATTGGTATTTCATCAGGGTCCTCTGTTTGGTAATCTCCATAGATTAGCTCTTTTATGGTCGTCTCTCCTAAGTATGGAAGCCCCTGCTCAACCATATTCCATTGTGAAGGTCTCCAGGGCAAATCATCCCTGTTGGGGTACCGTAGTACCACAGCTGTCAGTACGCGTGACCAGAGGTTAGAATTGCCCTCGAGGTGTCTTACATGCTTATCTATGCCATTGTCTCTTGAAAAAACAGCCAACTGCCTCACTGTCCGGGGATTTAATTTTACGGTATCCATACCTCCATCCCAGCATCTGTTTAACCAAGTCATCAACAGTTCTTTCCGGGCATAATCTTATCTAATATACCTGACCTCCTTCCTTGGTAGTGGGGCTCTCTCTTCATCATAGAATCATAGAATCATAGAATGGTCTAGGTTGGAAGAGACCTCAAAGATCATCATCACTATCATCTGTTTCCTGAATATATCTCCTCTTAGCAGTAGCCTTTCCATTTTCTTCATCCATAAGGGTACTAGCCCTCACTCCAGCAGATGTTCCCTCTCTTGGATTTTCTTGCCCCTGCTTCATGAGTTCAGCAAACTTCTGAAACTCCTCAACAGCAGCAAAAGGTTCCCTAGCAGTTTTCTCCTTGGAATTACCCTGTTCTGGTTTATCCTGATCATCATCTGAGCCATTGTGACCCCCAAAACTAGCTGCCAGGTTTTTCCTTGTTTTAACTGAAGCAATGGAGATCTCAACTCTTCCATTTGAATCTTCCTGCTCACTACTATCTGTCCGATTTTGTTCCTTTTGTGGTAGCGGAATTGGGACTGAGGCAGAGGGAACCTTTCCCACAGCAGTAGCAACCAGTTCCACAGAGACAAGTGGGGCTAAAGCAGGAGCAGCAGAGTTAAGTGGGCTCACCCTCCGAGGACCCCACTGCATCCTCCGGTACTGCTTTTGGTCCCCTGGTTGCAGGCGGGAGTACCTGTGCCTCAGCAGCCCCTTTAATGGTGGACATTCCGGTGTCAGACACTCTTCTACTAATCAAAATGTTTGACCCGCATTTTTTGCAAACAAGCTCCTCAAATTTATCCATCCGAGGCACTTTGCCATATCCCACACTTTTCTCAGCCAAATCCGGCACTGCCACTGCAGGGGTTCCACCACTTTTACCCTTATTTTCCTCTGTTCTGTTCAGTACTAAAGGGAACCAGATTGTTTCCTGATTCCACGCTTCTGGATCTGTGGGGTAGGGGGCATGTCCAACTAATTTCTCCCAATTCAAAGGTTCCAAGGCAGGATGTTTTGCTACCCTGCCAGCAATCTGTCTGCCTGGAGCCCTGGCCTTCCCTCCGCCGCTCCGGATGCCAATTGTATCTTTAACACCTAACTCCCTTCTACTGGCTCCAGAGAAGGTAAAAACCTCACTTGCAGGCTGTTTATTCCTGCCTTTCTCTCTTCTCCAAACTACAATCAGACCTACAATAACAGCCAAAAACATAAAATTCAAATATACTAGGCAAACCACTGGATAACTCATCTCTCCCAGATAACTCTTAGTCTCTGACATCAGCATAATATATGGCATACTTTCAGCAACATTTCTAAACCCTAACATATCCATAACAAAATTTCCAGCCTTTGTTAACACAGCTTTGACCCAGTTCCAAACCACCTCAGCAAAAAAGAAGCACACACGATATTGTACCAGGGTGATAATACACTGCTGAACTGACAAAGTCAACACTGAAGCAATAATGGACCACAAAATACCAAACAAATCCATTTTTCCTGATTATCAATCAAAAAGAAAACTGATCCAAAGTGTTGCCCCACGTTTGGAAAAGCACCAAAAAAAATTAATGTACTGGGTTAGAGCAGATCCCCCTCTCTCCCCCCTGCCCCCCCCAGTAGAACTCACTACAACACAGATTCTTTTAGAAAGTCAGGGAAAATGAAATTGTATTTTCTTATAGTTTAAACTAAATATGACAGTATGAAAATAATATACTACTACAAGACAGGAAGGAGAAAAAAAAAAAAACAAAATGATATATATAACCTTAAGGAGGATGGAGAAGGGGTCAAGCAGCTGTGAAAGCAGCAGAAGCAGCAGCCAAAACAGCGGCAGGGAAAGATAGCAGCAGGTGCGGCAGTAAGCAGCCAAAAGACCGGACAAGCTGTACTTCCAGACATATGGCTCTTGATGCTCCAATGAAATTATATTAACTTATCCATTGTTGCTGTTATATAGCCTATCCCTAGAATGTTCACCTCTTCACTGAGTTAGAAATCTAGCTCAAACAGTCACAATTAACCAGTTTCTGCTACTAATCTCCCTGGGTGATCTACCTTGCTTACCTGGCACATAAGACAGATAGTGGGATAAGATTGGGAAGGTTGGGGAAAGGTGGTAGGGTGGTTGGAAACCCCTCTTAGGGACTCTGATCTCTGGGAGGGGGAAGGGGAAAGGTGATTGCCAAACCACCATACTTGGTAAAGACCTTTAAGGTTGAGTTCAAGTGCTATATAACTGCATGAAGTCTGATGCTAAACTGTGAAATATCACTTAAGTCTCAGACTGATCCAAGCTTGCCCTAACTGGTGTAACATCCTCCCTCTGCATTGCATTCCCTCATACAAATAACTACTTCTCTTTCCATTCTGTTTCCTTAGTATGGAATGCAGTTTCTTTAGTGCATGGAATGTTCTGCCTTGCCTGTGCTGTAAATTTCCTGTCCTTTATTTGTGTCTCTCAAACCATCTGAACAATTGCAGAATCTCTGAATAACAGAATGGTTGACGCTGAAGTGACATCTGGAGGTCATTGTGGCCAACCTCCTAATTAACATTTTTGAAATGTTTCTTCAGATAGAGTTGATAACACTTTTTAAAAAAATATTCTTCTTTGCCCAAAACTCCTTCACATTTGTCTGTAGCTGTCAGAATTCCATCAAGTTTGTGCAATATGGTAAATTCTGGGCTCAACAGTTGTCAGTGGAAGGCATTTAATCATTTGCGCAGTCCACAGAATGACATCTTTATTAATGGGGTGTAAAACCACAGTAACATTCTTTGCTGTCATATCAATTTACAAATTCACATCTATTTAGCTGTCAGATCTCAGCCTTAGGACCTGTTTTGTATACTTTGAAAACATTTTCCCTCTGCCAAGATACTGCTAGCAGTAGAGGTCCTCTCTCCAACCATAAGATTGCAAATGTTCTAGCTGGGCTTTTTTACCCCTAATACATGAGTTGGCAGCCCTCACTGGAATAGGCAGAAAGGTGGATGTTTCTGACACAGAAATTATTGCAGCAGTGAATCGAAGGGTTTTAACTCTGATCAGAAGCTCCTGTGTATGATGCCATCCTACTGAATGCATTTGGTGTGATGAAACTGAACTAAGAGATGGGGCAAAAACAGCTATTGCTGAGCAAGACCTGAAAATAAAGCAGATGAGCAAAGGACAGATGATTTCTAGAGCTCTCTGCTACTTATGACCTTCCCCACATGAAAGATAACTGTTTACTGAAGAGCTGAAGTGATTTCCTGCAGCCCTTGGATTGCCAAATGTATCAGTAATAGAAGGTTGTTCCTTGTATCTTTTTTGGGATGGAACCTGCTACTGCAAAGGGTGATTTCTGAATCTTCCAGGTTTGTTTTTCGTTTTGCGACACAAAAAGGTACACCAAGCTTCAGAAATGGATGTAAGCTAGAACACAGGAAGTTCCACCTCAACATCAGGAGAAACTTCTCTGTGAGGGTGACAGAACACTGAAACAAGCTGCCCAGAAGGGCTCTGGAGTCTCCTTCTCTGGAGACTCCACATTCAAGCCAACCTGGATATGTTCAGCAGGGATGGACACTGAAAGGTACAGAAACAGCAGCATTATCATTATGTGGCTCAAGGGCTGCTGCTTGAAACAAAAGTTTGGGTTCTTTGACATTGGAGTAACTGTTACTACCCATGGTCTGCTAGACTCAGACAGAATCTATCCCATACATTGGCAGCCCTCATTGAGAGGGCTTTAAACTAAGTTTGAGGGGGGAAGAGGATGGAACCAGGCTTTCTACAAAGGAAGCTGAGGGTATCTGGGCTAAAATCAGCAGCCTGACTGAACTGCATGTACACCAGTGCACGCGGTATGGGCAACAAGCAGGATGAGCTGGAAGCCTTGGTGCAACAGGAAGGCTATGATGTAGACAGAAATGAGGTGGGATGCATGTGGGATGCATGTGCCCCACCGGAGGTTTCAATGGGGTGTGAACTGTGGCAGGGCACACCCAAGTCCACTGCCCCACCAGAGGTATGAATGGGGCAGGAAATTGTCTTCCTCCCTCCCCAACTCTGTCACTGGAGGTTTGAAATGTGGAGTACAATAGGCATAAAATACCTTCTCCCACCCTCAGAGGGCTTGAACAGGGAGGGAACAAATCCCCCCAGTATATATATATGGCAACTGGACAGACTGGAGTTGGACCTGCACTCGGACCTGAACATGGACCTGAACTGGGAGCTGCACTGGGACCTGAACATGGACCCTTGCACAGCCGTGAGCCGGGACCTGAACTGGGACCTGAATGTGGACCTGGACATGGACCCTGAGTCGAGTCCTTGCATGGACCTGGAGACATACCTTGCATGGACCTTGCAGGGACTTTGAGCCGGACCTTGAGGAGCATCTGGAAGGACAGCAACAAGAAAGCCCACGGTCCCTGCTTTTACACCATTGCATCCTGGCTACTTGCTGCAGGACCTGCCTCTAACAGTAAACTGCAGCCATTTGTGGGAACGCCACAGAGCACCCCAGCTTTCCCCTGTCTTGCTTCGTGATCATGGCTTCATGAAAGCCGTGCCTACACTCATTTTGGACTTTGGCGGGCACTGGACTCCGGATGCTGTCATGAAGGAGACTGTCTCTCATTTGTAAGTAGGGCAAAGCTGTTTCATGCCCTGTGACCAATTTACACATAGATTGTGGGTGGGGCTTTTGGAAATTATAAAAGCTACATAATTTATAATTCCTGCCTCTTCAACCGCCCACAATCAATTCAATGCATCACATGACTGGAGTACTACAATGAACGGATACAGGATTTTCAGGAAAGACAGGAGCAAGAGAAGGGGTGGAGGAGTGGCCTCGTATGTTAGGGAAGTTCTTGATGCCATGGAGCTTGTAACTAATGATGAGCAGGTTGAATGCCTATGGGTAAAAGTCAGAGGGCAGACCAATAAGTTTGATATACTGGTTGGAGTCTGTTACAGGCCACCCAACCAGGCAGAGAAGGTGAATGTGTTATTCTGTAAACAACTGCATGGTGTTTCAAGACTGCCAGCCCTTGTAGGTGACTTTAACCTGCCAGATATCTGCTGGGAACAAAACACAGCAGAGAGGTGGCAGTCTAGAAGGTTTTTAGACAGTATAGAGGATAGCTTCTTGACACAGCTGACGTGCCAGCCTACCAGGGGTGAGGCTCCGCTTGACTTGCTGTTTACAAATAGAGAAGGACTGCTGGGAGATGTGGTGGTCAGAGGCTGTCTGGGGTGCAGTGACCATGAAATGATAAAGTTTTTAATATGCAGTGAAGCTAAAAAGGGCATCAACAAAACACCCACACTGGATTGCCAGAGGGCAGACTTCAGCTTATTCAAAGAACTAACGCGAAGTGTGTCTTGGGAAAAAGCGCTTAAAAACAAAAAGGTCCAAGAAGGCTGAACCTACTTCAAGAGAGAAATGTTGAATGTGCAGGAACAGGCTGTGCTGATGTGCCAAAAGCAGAGCCGCCAGGGAAGACAACCAGCCTGGATGGGTGAGGGACTTGTGAAGGAATTAAGGGAAAAAAAGAGGGCATATCACCTTTGGAAAGAGGGCGTGGTTACTCAGGAAGAAAATAAGGATGTTGCCAGGTCCTGCAGGAAGAAAATTAGAGAGGCCAAAGCCCAATTAGAACTTTGACTGGCCACTGCTGTGAATGACAACAAGAAACATTTTAATAAATACATTAATGACAAAATGAGGGGGAAGGAAAACCTCCACTCTTTACTGGACAAGGAAGGGAATGTAGTGACTAGAGATGAGGAAAAGGTAGAGGTGCTTAGCACCTTCTTTGCCTCAATTTTCAATAGTAAGGCAGATTGTTCTCAGGCCAGCTGCCTCCTGAGCTGGTAGGTGGGGTCAGGGAGCAGAACATCCCCTCTGTATTCCAGGAGGAAGCAATTAGGGACTTTTTGAGCCTCTTGGATCCTCACAAGTCTATGGCAGAAGATGGGATCTCTCCTGGGGTGCTGATAGAGCTGGCAGATGAACTGGCCAAGCCGCTCTCCATCATTTATCAACAGTCCTGGCTCACTGGAGAGGTATCTGAAGACTGGAAGCTGTCAGTGTGGTGCCCATCCACAAGAAGGGCCGAAAGGAGGACCCAGGAAATTCCAGACCTGTCAACCTGACCTCAGTGCCAGGCAAGATAATGGAACAGACAATCCTGAGTGCAATCACAGGGCATCTACTGGATGGCCAGGGGATCAGATGCAGCCAGCGTGGATTTAGGAGAAGCAGGTCCTATTTGACCAACCTGATTTCTTTTTCTGACAAAGTGACTTACCTGGTGGGCGTGGGGAAGGCTGTGGAGGTACTCTACTTGGAATTCAGCAAAGCCTTTGACACCATCTGCCACAGCAAACTCCTGGCCAGTCCATGGCTTGGACAGAACATGGTTTGCTGGGCTAGGAACTGGCTGGATGGCCGGGTCCAGAGAGTGGTGGAGAATGGAGCCACATCCAGTTGGCAGCCAGTCACTTGTGGTGTGCCCAAGGGATCAGTGCTGGGCCCAGTCCTGTTTAATATCTATACAGATGATCTGGATGAGGGGTTGGAGTCCTTCATCAGTAAGTTTGCAGACAACACCAAGTTGGGAGCAGGTGTTGATCTGTTAGAGGATAGGAAGCCTCTGCAGAGGGGCCTGGACAGGCTGGACAGATGGGCACAGTCCAGTGCCATGAGTTTTAACAAGCCCAAGTGCCAGGTTCTGCACTTTGGCCACAACAACCCCATGCAGTGCTACAGGCTGGGGACAGAGTGGCTGGAGAACAGCCAGGCAGAGAAGGACCTGTGGGTACTGATTGACAGCAACTGAACATGAGCCAGCAGTGTGCCCAGGTGGCCAGGAGAGTCAATAGCATCCTGGCCTATATCAGGAATAATGTGGCCAGCAGGACCAGGGAGGTCATTCTGCTCCTGTACTCAGCACTGGTTAGCTACACCTTCAGGACTGTGTCCAGTTCTGGGCCCCTCAATTTAAGAAAGATGTTGAGGTGCTGGACTGTGTCCAGAGAAGGGCACCAAGGGAGGTGAGGGGGCTGGAGCACAGCCCTGTGAGGAGAGGCTGAGTGAGCTGGGTGTGTCCAGCCTGGAGAAGAGTAGGTTCAGGGGAGACCTTATAGCTCTTTACAATTACCTCAATGGAGGTTATATCCAGGTGGCTATAGAGCCAGGTCTCTTTTGTCAGGCACCCAGTGACAGAAAAAAAGGACATGGCCTCAAGCTGTGCCAGGGCAGGTTTAGGCTGGATGCTAGGAAGAAGTTATTCACAGCAAGAGTGGTTGGTATTGGAATAGGTTGCCCAGGGAGGTGGTGGAGTCCCCATCCCTGGAGGTGTTTAAAAGGAGGCTGGATGAGGCATGGTTTAGTTGCCATGGTTTAGATAATTAGAAGGGTTAGGTGGTAGGTTGGACTGGATGATCCTAGAGGTCTTTTCCAACCTGGTTAATTCTATGATTCTGTGCCCTAGGTGATCCTGCTTTGACAGGGAAGTTGGAACTGATGATCTTTTGAGGTTCCTTCCAACCCCTTAACATTCTATGATTCTGTGAAACCTTCTCCCCTTTCTCCTAGCTGTTTAAATGACCTGAAGATAAATGATACCACTTAAACATAGCAAGCAATGCTTTTTGGCTGAAACTTGATGAATTCAAGAAGAACAGGTCTAGTTTGTTGTGAATCAAGGTGAGTTCTTAGCAGGATGGATGTAACAGCAGTGTGTGGTGAAAATGACCACACAATGAAGCCTGTATGCTCCAGAACATGAAACCTGCCAAATTTCTAGGGGGAAAAATTACAGTAATCTAAAGCAGAGGAGCAGATATTGTCTAGGGGACTCTTTTACCCACCGTAAGCTTAAGTTGAAGTAGAATTTTGTACATGAGTGGACAGGAAGGTACTGCTAAATACTTAGGAGAAAACATATTCTTCATGCTGGCATTTCAGCATTGCAGGCAGTGTGTGTAATGTTAACTTAATGGTGGTGACACCTGGTATGTTTTAGCCTTTGATTTTATTTCTTCTCTGTTGGTTTTGAACAAATGAATATACTCTTATCTTCACTTGGAAAACACAGCTTCTATTACACCTCCTTGGCTTTCCCAACAGCTTCCTGCCAGTTGCAGCAGTAACTTAAAACCATCTAATTCTTTCCAGAATTTATTGATAAACATCAGCAAGTAGGTAAAATTAATTTCTAGGAGGTGGAGGTTTCTAAGTAAAGGTGACTAACTCATCCTGCTTCAGTAGGAAAAGTAAATAAAACACTCAGGTGGGATAAATCAGTACTACCCTTTCAGTGCACCTCCAGCCAGTCAGTTGGGTTTGTCTCCAGGTTCCTTTTCTTACAGACTAATTGCTTTAATAAAGATGTGAGGAGAGCAAACACATGGTGGCAACAGGGGTGATCCTCCACCTTCCATGTATCCTACACAACCTGAAACTCATAGAAAAATCAACACAATCTAATCTTTAAGCAAAAAGTTGAAAAAAGGCTTGGGTGAAACTTGGTTGGGTCACTGTTGCTTATTGTATCCAACTAAAGTATAATTTGGAAGGTGAAGTAATTTTCTAGATAAGAAATAGTCTGGATAATATGTCTTTGTATGGTACCACAAGTACCATAATTCATGCAAATACTAGAAATACTTGGCATTTTCATAAAATCATGGAGTCACAGAATTGTCAGGGTTGCAAAGGACCTCGAAGATCATCCAGCTCCAACCTCCCCCTCCTGTGGGCAGGGACAGTTCACACTAAATCAGGTTGCCCAGAGCCACATCCAGCTTGGCCTTAAAAACTTCAGGGATGGGGCTTCAACCACCCTTCTGGGATACCTGTTCCAGTGTCTCACCACCCTCATGGTGAAGAACTACTTCCTAACATCCAATCTTTCCAGCAGAAATTTTCTTCCTTCTTCTAAAATGCAAGTCCAACATTTTGTTTTGGTATATTCTTGCTCTTCCTTAGAGCAGGACTAATTTACTCTGCAGTGTGATAGGTACCAGCAAGGCCACACTTCAGTTTACTTTAAGTAGCTTGTTCAAGAGCCCAGTCATTAGTGAACAGGTTAATTATGGAATCTGGGAAAGGTTCATTCTGTTACTCATCTGACTGATTAGAAACAATCCTGACTTCCTGTACTGTGCAATCTTAGTAAAATTTCATTCTTCATTTCAAGCTAATGGAGTTTTAGCACAACACAGAATCACAGAATATTAGGGGTTGGAAGTGACCTCAAAAGATCATCCACTACATACCCCTGCCTCAGGGCAGCATCACCTAGAGCAGGTCATGCAAGAGTGCATCCAGGTGGGTTTTGAACATCTCCAGGGAAGGAGACTCCACAATGTCTCCTTCCAGTGTTTTGAAACTGCTCTGAGCTAATGGATTTTACAGAAGCATACTGTCCTGGCAGGGCATAAATCCTGCCAGGCCAGTTTAACTCTTGCTCCTGTCCTCCTGTTGCGGGTCAGGGAGTTAAGTGGATGAGCCAACAATGCAGGGTTTGGCCCCAGCAAAGCCCTGAGGGCTAGGAGATTGGCACCACCAAGTCAGGTGTCTTGTGCTGTCCCTCTACCTGCCTGCATGGTCACATGGGACACAAAGCTTTGAATTCATTGGCCAAAACAATTATACTGGTGCTTATTGGCCAATTTAATTTTCAAAATAATGTATTTACTGGGGGATGATTTAGAAGCCAGGCCTTTCCTACGCTGACCTTTCACTGCTAGAAGCAGCCCATTCACAGCTTGTTTAATTGGGAACCAAGGTGGCTACCTGTTTGCAGCTTGCATCAGCAGCTTAGTAGCAACCCAGTTCTTCTCTCATTCTCTCTGCCTGGAGTATTTTGTATTTCACCCTGGGATCATAATCGTCGGGTTTAAAAGCATCTTTTTATGGGAAACTTACTCAGGAACCAATGCATCATGTGTACATATGCTAGAGTTAATTCTAAGACTCCATAAGCATAGTTAGAAATTTTTATGATTGTTTAAACTGTTTAATTTCATGTTTAAAAATACCTTGAGTACAACTATTTCCTGTTTATTGAAAATCCAAAGAATCTTAGAAAATTTTCCCAATTTTTTGCATATTATTAATATAATTAATATTCACACCAAAATTATTATTCATAATTCATAGCAAATTATTTCTACATCACAGACTGCAGTTTGTTTTAAAGAAAAATGACACATCTTACTAAAATGTAGAGCATGTGTTGAAAAACAATGAAAATAATATTTAGGTTTAATAAGACATGCTTACAGAATCACAGAATGTTAGTAGTTGGAAAAGACCTCCAGAGACCAAGTCCAGCCCCCTGCCATAAGCAGGACTACCCAGGGTAGTCCACACAGGAATGCATGCAGGTGGATTTTGAAAGTCTCCAGAGAAGGAAACTCCACAACCTCTCTTGACAGCCTGCTCCAGGGCTCTATCACACTCACTGCAAAGAAGTTTCTCTTCATGTTGAAGTGAAACCTTCTATGTTCCAGTTTGTATCGATTGCTCCTTGTCTTACTGATGTGTACCACTGAAGAGACTGGCCCACTCCACTTGACACCCACCCCTCAGACACTGATAGACATTGCTCAGATCCCCTCTTAGATGGATGTAGTTGCAGTGAGGTGGTAACCATTGATTGGCTAAATATGATCAAATTAAATTAGCAGTATCCAAAAAGAACTAGGTGTGAATTATCTGAGTTTGTGATTAGCTGTAGGTTTCCAGGAGCACCAGATAACATATGAGAAAATAAATGTGCACTTTGTTTCTAATGTCAAAAGTGCTAAACAATGAAAATAAACATGTCAGAGGGAAAAACCCCTTTGATTTTTATTTTGAGCTCATATCTTTAACATTTTCCAGTCTGTGTTATCCATTCCCTTTCATAAAGAGATGATGGAGGATGGAAGTTTACCAGCACTTTAACTGTCAGTAAAACTTTCAGTGTATTGTTGTTTTAAATGAACAGCTGCAGCAGCTATGGGAGTGCTGTGGAAGTGTTTGCCTCAATGAGACAAAATTATCGCCCTCTTCTTGGTTTGGCTGATGGCACACAGATAAAAGAGCCAGGAAGCTGTTTGTGTTGTGGTAGGTTTAGATGAGACTGGGAATTGCAGTTTGCTTGCCTGTGTCTTCTTGGGCCAAAAATAGCAACTTTCCTTAGGCATCCTAGCACTCTTGGTAGGTTTGTCATCATCTTGGAGAAGAGGACACTGAGAGGTGACTTCACCTCATTCATGTTTATAAAGCTGTGCAGGGCAGTGTCAGGAGGAGCAAGGCTCTGCTCAGTGTTAGCCAGCGGTAGGAAAAGGGGCAATGGGTGCAAGCTGGAGCACAGAAGGTTCCATGTGAACATGTGTTGGTTTGAGCTAATTGGAGAATTTGAGTGAGAAATT
>VWZI01006261.1:0-25401 GCA_013396835.1 Psilopogon haemacephalus | reverse complement strand
AACATATGCACCTGCATCTATGTCATCTACACATGTGCACAAGGTGTGAGCAAGTAGATCACCTGCTCTGCATGGTGGTTGAGAAACAAGATGATATTGAAATGTTATGAAATATCAGAGTGTCTAAGGAGGAAATAGACTGGCAGAGTCATATTCTACCATCCCTGAGGCAGGTACATCAGGAGACACAGGAAGAAAAAGAGAGTATTTTTGTCATCAGATTAGCAAAAAACAAAAAAGAAGATGAGGGAAGGTGGAGGCAGGTTCCTGCTTGGCGTTCCAGGCATGTCCCTTCCCACCCACCCCTCCCCTCAGATACATCTGCAGAATAGATATGCAGCTTTGGAGGTAGAGTGGAATGAAGATAGAGACAAAGATCCATCTGGTGAGTCACCCAGGGCTTGTCACTGACCCTCACACCTCAGGACTTCTTCAGTGAGGAAGAAAAGAAGGATAACTGGAGTATGATACTCCCTTCTGAGGGGAACAGAGGGGCCTGTTTGTTGACCAGATCCATCCCATAGGGAAGTCTGCTGCCTCCCTGGGCTTGGGTTACAGATGTGAAAAGGAACCTCTCTGCTCTAGTGCAGGACTCTGATTACTATCCTTCAATAGTTATCCAGATTAATAGTAATGAGGCTGCAGAGAGAAGTCCAAAGGCAATTAAGAAGGACTTCAAGATGTTGGGTGACTAGCTGAAAACTCAGGTGCACAGGTGGTATTTTTATTAATCCCTCAAGTAGTAAGAAAAAACACTGAAAGAGGGTGAAAAACACACCTGATTAACACATTGCTCAGAGGCTGGTGGCATTGTTGGAATTTTGGGTTCTTTGATCATGGGGAAGTTTATAAGGCACTGCTCTGCTGGTGACAGATGAATACATCTTCCTCAAAGGGAGAAAAAGGATCCTTGCACAGGAGTTGGGGGACCTCCTTGAAAGGGCTTTAAACTAGGCTTGAATGGGTAAGGTAATAAAACCAGCCTCACTAGAGAAGAGCCTAAGGACAGCCTTCAATCTGCTGTCCTACTTGAGGTGGATAATGGTGATATATGTGACAGAAGAAAAAGCAGGGTTCACTGATAGGATAGTAACCACAGAAGTGGCTGGGAAAGATCAGATATCAGTCGTGAAAACTAATGGGCTAAATCCATCTCTGAAATGCTTATGTACCAATGCACAGAGTATGGAGAATAAGCAGGAAGAATTAGAAACTATTGTACACCAGAGGAACCATGATATAATTGCCAACATGGAGCCATGGTTGGGATGATTCACATGGTGGGAGTGAAACAATTGATGGTTACAGGCTCTTTAGAAGGGATAGGTAAGGAAAGAGAGGGGGAGGAGTAGCGTTACATGCTAAGGAGTGCTTCAACTGCCTCAAATTCAATGTTAGGCACAGCAAGATGGAATGTCTATGGATTAGGGTAAAAAGGAAGACCAACAAGGCTGATATTCTGGTGGGAGTCTGCTACAGACTACCTGACTAGGATAAAGACACTGATGAGACATTCTTTCAATGACTTGGAGATGTCTCATGCTCCCTAGACATTGTTCTTGTGGGGGACTTCAAATTACCAGATATCTAGTGGAAGTACAACAAACAGATATCTAGTGGAAGTACAAAGGAGACAGTCCAGGAGGTTTCTGGAATGTGTGGATGACAAGTTCCTGTTGCAGTTGGTAAGCAAGCCTACCAGGAGTAGTGCCCTGCTATAGCTACTGGTCACAAACAGGGATGGTGGAAGATATGGTGGCCAGAGTTCAGCTGAAGCACGGCAACCATGATATGATAGAATTTTCAATATGTGGTGAGGTTAGGAGGGCCATCAGCAAAACTTCTATCTTGAACTTCTGGAGAGCTGACTTTGATCTATTCAGGATACCAGTTCTGAGAGTCCCTTGGGAAGCAGCTGTCAAAAATAAGAAGGCCTGGGAAGGCTGGCATTACTTTAAGGATGAAATTATGAAGGTGCAGGATCAGGCTGTTGTTGTGTGCTGAAAAACAAGCTGGCAGAGAAGACCAGCCTGGTTGATCATGGACTTTTGCAAGAACTCAGGGGAAAAAAGGAGAGTGTATCAACTTTGGAAAAAGGGGTAGGTGAACCAGAAAGAATTTAAGGATGCTATAGGTTATGTACAAAGAGAATTAGAGATGCAAAAGCTCAGTTAGAACTTAACATGATCAATCCTGTAAGGATAATAAAGTGGAGGACTGGGGAAAATCTCTGTTCCTTATTGGATGAAGGGGCAAGTAGTGGAAGATAAAGAGAATTCTGAGGTGCTTAACAGCTTCTTTGCCTCAGTCTTTAACAAAAAGATTGAATACTCTCAGGACAACTGGATTCCTAAGTTGATAAACACGGAGAGCAGAATATCTGTCCTGTAATCTAGAAGGAAATAGGTAGTGACCTACTGTGCCACTTAAATCGTAGCAAGTCAATGAATCTGGATGGGCTTCATCCTAGGGTGCTTAGGGATCTGGCACAAGAGCTGCCTAAGCCCTCTCTGTCATTTTTCACCAGTTCTGGCTAACTGGGGAGATACTAGATGACTGGAGGTTGGCCAATGTGAATCTCATCCACAAGAAAGGCCAAAAGGAGGGTTCGAGGAACTATAGGCCTGTAATCCTGACCTCGGTGCCTGGCAAGGTGAATGAGCAGCTCATCCTGAATGCTATCAAGTGGTGTTTACAAGACAACCAAGGCATCAAGTCCAGTCAGCATGGATTTAGGAAAGGAAGGTCATGCCTAACCAATCTGATCTCGTTCCATTGCTGGGTTACCCATCTGTTAGACAAAGAGAGGGCTGTGGATATGGTCTACCTAGAATTCAGCAAACCTTTGATGCAGTGTCCCATAGCATCCTCCTGGAAAAGCTGTCAGCCTGTGGCTTGGACAGGTGCGCCCTTCGTTGGATTGAAAACTGCCTGGATGATCAGGTGCAGAGAGTGACCATGAATGGTGCCACATCCAGTTGGTGTCCAGTGACCAGTGATGTCCCACAGGGATCAGTACCGGGTCCAGTTCTACTCAATATCTTTATTGATGACTTGGATGAGAGGATTGAGTCTACCGTTAGTAAATTCTCACATGGCACCAAGTTGGGGAGGAATGTCAATCTGCTGGAAGGTAGGGAGGTGTTTCAGAGAGACATGGACAGACTGGGTTGATGGGCTGAGGCCAATGAGGTTTAAGAAGGCCAAGTGAAAGGTCCTACACTTTGGCCACAATAACCTCATCCATCACTACAGATGGAGAATGAATGGCTGGAGAGCAGCCTAGCAGAAAGGGAGCTGGGAGTGCTGGTTGACTGATGACTGAACATGAGCCAACAGTGGGCCCAGGTGTCAGGGTAGGCCAATGGTATCTTGAACTGTATCAGGAATAGTGTGGCCAGCAGGACTGGAGATGTAATTCTGCCCCTGTGCTTGGCACTGATGAGGTCTCACCTTGAGCACTGTGTGCATTTCTGGGCCCCTCACTAAAAGAAAGATATTGAGGTGTAGGAGCAGGTCCAGAGGAGAGTGACAAGACTGGTGAGGGGGCTGGAAGGAAAGTCTTACGAGGAGAGGCTGAGGAAGCTGGGGTTGTTCAGCTTGAAGGAGACTCAGGGGAGACCTAGTCACATTTCACAACTACCTAAAGAGAAGTTGTAGTTAGGTGGAGGGCAAACTCTTGTCCTAGGCAATTTGTGACAAGATGAGAAGGGAAGGCCTGAAGCTGCACTAGGGGAGGTTTAGATTGGATATTAGGAAACACTTCTTCACAGGAAGGGTAATTAGACACTGGAATGGACTGCCCAGGGAGGTGGTGGAGTCATCGTCCCTGGAGGTGTTTAGGGACAATCTGGTGATGTTAGGTCATAGGCTCGACTTGATGGTCTCAGAGGTCTATTCCATCCTTAATAATTCTGTGATTCCATGATTCCGTAGTAGACCAGATTCACCTTAACCTTTGCAGCTAAACATATTCATATGAAGGCAAGTACAGAGCTAATTGTTGCTCAGGGAAATGAAATGTGTTCTTTTTAAAGGATTAATAAAAATCCATGAACACAAAATGTGAGGCTGTTTCAAAAATACTCGGTCTGTTGCCCATATCAGTCTAGATGTGAAGCACTTCGGGGACTGTGTTGGAGTCATAGTGTTTTGATCATCTTTATTCAAACTTCAATGCATGTTTGCTATCCATTCTGAAATGAAAGATTCTTCTTTAGTCATGGCTCTGGGGAATAAAAAATGTGGATTCATTACGCAGTAAAATGAAATTTCCATCTAGTTATCAGTGAAAGGAGTATACAGTTAAAGAGGGGGAAAAAAGAGTAAGCACCAACTCTATTATTTAGTACCTTTTTCTGAATTCACCTCTTAAAAGCCTATTTCACTTTGTCATTATTGTTACTTTCTCAGCATCTTTCTCTGCTTTGCTTTCACTTCATTATCTTAATTAATATCTTCTCTGTATACTTCCTACAGTTTCTCCTTCCTTTCTGGTTTTTTGGGTTTCTTTTTGGTCAATAACCAGAGGCATTCTGGGTCCCCCAGTTCAAGAAGGACATAGAACTGCTTGAGACAGTGCAGTGCAGAGGCACAAAGATGATTCAGGGAATGGAATATCTGTCTTACAGGGAGAGACTGAGTGAGCTGAGGCTCTTTAGCTTGGAGAAGAGGAGACTGAGGGGTGATATCATTCATGTTTATAAATATGTAAAGGTTGAGTCCCAAGAGGATGGAGCCATACTTTTCTTAGTGATGCCAAATGAGAGGAGAAAAGGGGCAATGGGTGGAAGCTGAGGCATAGGAAGTTTCATTTAAATGCGAGGAGGACTTTTTACATGCGAGGGTGACAGAAGACTGGAACAGGCTGCCCAGGGGGGTTGTGGAGTCTCTCTCTCTGGAGATATTCAAACCCCACCAGGAAACATTCCTGTGTGGTCTGGTATAAGTGATCCTCCTCTGGCAGGGGGGCTGGACTAGATGATCTCTTGAGGACTCGTACAGCCCCTGACATTCTGTGATTCATTTTTCTAGAAGATCTTCCATATTTGCAGGTTTAGACAGTAACATTTCATAAAGGTAAGAAATATTTCTTCCTGTGAGCAGAGTTGTACTTAGAGCCAGGCAAAGTTTCATGAAAACAGGATAGGAGTGTTGGAGTGAAATACTAGTACACTGTGATAGAATGGAGCAGAGCTGAGGTGCAGATAAAGAGTGCTCCAGCTTTCAGTGCTGATGGAAAGATTTCTTGATTTCCAGAATGTGATATTTCAGATATTTGTGTTATCTTCCTGATTGATTCACAATCCCTATGCTTTTTAGAGGAATGATAAGTTATCTTGTGCCAAAACAAACAAACAAAAAAATATTTTAAGTAAATAATATCAGTAAATATCAGTATAATCAGTAAATATCACTAAATCAATATCTTATTTGTGTCCTGAGAGCTCTGTGGCTACTCCAGTTATGCAATATCTGTACTACTGGTTTGTAATATCTCATTCTTATTAAATACATTTTTTTGATTCCACATTCAGAGACTTAAGAAATTGCTCCTCACAGTCCTTTAAAGTGTAATCTGTAAATAGCATCTTCAGTGCAGACGTTTCAAAATTAAAAAATAGATCTGAGACAGATGACTATGTCTCAGATATTTCAGATAGTCCAGTGTTTAACATGCACTAACTGGTGAACCCAGGATCTCTCCAGAACCTTTCCAACTCCATTCTCCTTGATTTTACTCTTTATGCATTTTCTCAGTACCTTGGTGATATATGAATGGATGCAGAAGATAAACTATATCTTCCTGGAGAATGTGCAGCCTCACTAAACTAGAGGAAACTGAGTGAGGTAGTTGACACAGTGATATATGGCACATCTGAAGGCAGTTATAAAATTATTTGTACATAACCTCATTAGATTGCTGTGCTAGGAAGTAAGTAGCAGGACAGTCTTTGTCATTTGCTCTACTTGTAAAATTTTTCCTTAATTAACTATGTTTCTTATTGATTGTGTTAAAATTCTTTGGGTACAGGTAAATATTTTTGCCTTGATATATTGTCCTTAGCATAACTTATTCTTTGAAACTAGTCCTTATCCTGATGCAATGTGGAAATACTGGAGTTCTTTCTAAAGGCTAAAACAGCTCTTGATTGTGGCAAATTGGAACACGATACAAATTTTGTGTCACTTTTAATCCAACAAGGGTCTCTGGAAGATCCTTCATGAACCCCACGCTGGAGCAAGAGAAAAAGAAAGGGCTGTGGAGGGTTAATCCTTGCTGGGTGCCAGGTCCCTACCAATACTCTCTGATTTCCCATCTGTGTTGGTTTAAGGCTAATTAGAATATTTTAATGAAAAAAAAAATAGATTCTAGACTGTGAGAAGAAAACAACAGTGATGTCTATTTCACTCATAGGTTTTCTGAGATGTATAAAAGCAAGGACACAAACATAGATAAAACAGTCCTTCTCTATTGGTGTCTGTCTCTCCCTTGGCTTCTAGCTGGATCTGCATAACCCAACTGATCAATTCTGCTTCCAGCCCCCCTCACCAATATCTCTGGTTCACCTTGTACGTAAGGCAGATTCTGGGATAAGTTTGGGAGGTGGAGAGAAGGTGGAAGGATGATTGGGAACCCCTCTTGGGGACTCTGATTTCTGGGAGGGGTATTGTGTTTGTGTATTACTTATAACTTGCATATATCTGTATATAGCTGTAAATATTTGTAATACATTGTAAATATCTGCTTGTGTATTGTGCTAAGCTGTGAATATAAAGCTTAATTCCTTAACTTACAGCCAGCTGAGCCTACTCTGGGTGAATTCAAAAGTGTGTGTGTGTGTGGGGCAGTGCAGGTAACTCCCAAGCCATCACATCATCAAATTTGGCACTCCAATGTGGGGCTAATTAAATCTTATTTGTTGTTAACTAAACCTGGAACTTAAGATGAAGTTGTTTTATCTTATTTTCTCTATTATTTGGCCACTTTTTATCTTTTTTTTTTTTTTTTTTTAACCGCTGGCTGACAGCCAAAATTGGTGCTCTTCTGTTTAATCCAGCATGGAGAAAGCTTGAAGGAATGTTCTTAGACTTCAGAGATTATCTTCTCAGTTGAGTTGGCTTTATTAACAAAACTGTTAGCAACTCTGCTTTTAATAAGCCAGGAAATGTTACAACTGCTACAACTCATTCAACATTCGTGATGAGAACAATTCTGCTCAAAACTTCAATTCCAGAGCCTTGCAGTGAGGTATACACATGTAATACAGTGGTATATTTATCACCTGTGATCATAGACCTAATAATTCTGATATTATTTCTAATTGCTATATTACGTGTCAAGAATTCAGTTGTTGCCTCCTTAAAAAGACAGCTTGGTAGAGGTAGAAATAAAAGCTGAAAATTTGGGCAGGCCTTAGAGTCAGAGATAAACAATGAACTTGGCCAGATACCTGGCCAACTTTCTCAAAACAAAACTTGCTCTGCAGGAAGAGCACAGGGGGTCCACCGTGTCCACCACTATACCTCCTCCCACAGGTTCTGGGACAACTGCCAAAGTCTCGGTTGTTGACAATAACGTGGTAGGCATCTAAAGGAAGAAGAGGAGATATATAGTCTCAGAGATTTGACCAATTTACTTAGATCACAATACGGTGAGGAGAAGAGTTATGTCAGATTAGCGGCCAAGAAAGAGGATGGCTCTTAGGAATCTAGGAATGCTCTTGGAAAGTTCTGTTTCTAGGCCAAGGACCACCAGGACAACCAGAGGAAGAGGAGAAGGATGATATCCAGGACTTCAGTGATCCCCTGAAGGAGATCAGGGAAGTTACGAATATGCAAGGGAATCAGGAGAGCAAATATTAAGCTGGCTGGTTCTATTGCTGCAAATGCCCTACAGGTAGGAGACAAGTCTGCAAAGCAGCTAGGCCACTCACAAAGGAGAGTGGAATGAACAAATACCTGGCAACCTGTCTTAATGAGGTGAGCTTGTGGACATGCCTCCTGTGTGCTGTGGCTATGAGCTATTCTCCCCAAGATGATTTTCCATGGGCAGCTAGGAAGTGGAACACAACTGAGCAGGGAATAAAGCTTCTGAAGGAGTTTGTTGTGAAGGAAGTGTGTCGGCGTGGGGGAAACATTGCAGCCAGACTCAATATGAGTGATAAAGCAAGTTCCGCTTTTATTAGCAATTCACAGCTCTTTTATACCCTGCCAGCCGGGGGGTGTTTGTAAATTATCACAAGGTGATTGGTAAAGAGGATTATATGTATAACCCCATGATCGGTTATTGCTACAACTGTTACAATAACAATGAGTTTGCAACTCTCCGAGAGTTCTGGTCAGCAAGAACCCTTCTTCCTCTGCATCTCTGTTTTCCCTCCTCCCAGTTCCGTCTGCACATACACTTCACAGGTGTTCCGCTGTACTTCATACTCTCGGCAGTGGATTGTTCACTGCCCCAATTCTGCTTCTCAGAGATATTCTGCAAGAGAAGTGCTTTATGGAGATCGTGTCATACATGAGCCTGATAACATTCCTCTTGGAACAGGTCTCACAAGGAAGCTTATTAAACTTGCTGCTTCATCCTATGCTAACATCTTGGCTAGCAGGTTTTTATCCAGGAGTGATAATAGAAGGCCTCTCACTGTTGATGAATTCTCTAAGTAACCGAAGCAAATACATGACAGCTTGTGGCATTCTACCCTAGTCTCTGACATAAAATCTCTGGGTGCAGAGATTAAGTATGGCATTAAAGATAGCATGAAAGGACTGAAGGAGGAACTTTAAACCTCCACATCCAATCTGGCATTCCTTCATCTTCTGAACAGGTACATGTTTTTGCCATCAGGAGAAGACGTCAACCTCCTGCAAGGCAATTTTGGCCCGGTAGAAAAAATCCACCTAGACATCAGAAATCATGTGGGTCACATTGGATAATCCTGCATGACCAATTTGGTGACAACATGAACAAATAGGACAGTCAGCCTATGTCCCGGCATAGAATGACGGAGCATCCTAGGACTAATCCAATTCCTGGTTTCTCTCCTCCCTCTACTGTTAAAAGGTTTGGTAGGGGGGAAGGGTGGGGCATCCCAGGTGGCCCCAGGACCCAGGAGGGGAACCTCGAGATGCCCATATACATCGAACCTTGAATCAATTGGCCGGTCAGGAAAGGTTGGACGCCTGATGGACAGCTTCGTACGCCCTGCAGGGTACTTAAATGGGTCAGCAGCCATTTTCCTCGCTCTTCCCGCTCTCCTCGTCCACCGCCACCCACGCAGCAGCTGAGAGAAGCCCCAGCCACGTGCGCAGCAACGGGCAGCGAGGCACGGCAGCTTTACTACACGTGGCAAGGCTGACCCCTCTCTCTCTCTTTCCCAGTTTCTCTCCCTCTTTCTAATCCCTCTTTTATTTTCCTTAAATCGGTCTCCCTCCTTCCGCGGTCTTCCCCCTCGGTTTGGGAAGCAGCGGGTTTCCCCCCTTTGCCTCGCGCTCCCGTGGATGTTCATAGGCGCGATCGGGATTTGTCTTGCATGTAAGCTCTCTGTTTTCCCCTGTCCTGGTTGTTAAACGTTTATACCTGACGTTTAAGCGATATCCGTGTCTTTTCTGCCGACCGAAACCCAAAGAACTGGTGAGGAGGGCACTAAGACCTCCTCATCCCACGGGATACTGTGTTTGATTAGCCCAGTCCCGTGACAGCCTACTTCAGTTCTTTTGAAAAGACTCAGGGAAGTGCAGAGTGGCAGAAACAGGCAATAATGCCAGAAAGGTAGCTGTCACTTCTTCAGCTCTGCAGAGTAATTGCAATTATTCTAATAATTGTAATTCCTCTCACAACAACAACAACCACTGTGCACACCCCACATGCCATGTTCAGCATTAGGGGTGCACTGCCTTCAGCCAGGATAGTGGAGAAAGTGGAATCTATTGGAATGTATTCATTAGGTGGCCTGGCAGTTCAAAAGTTCAGAAATACAGGGCTTTAGTTGATACAAGTGCTCAGTGTACTTTATTGCCATCAAATTGCAAAGGGACAGAGGCTATAACTATTTCTGGATCACAAGAGTTAACTAAGTTGCAGGCTGAGATAAATTTAACTGGTAAGGAGTGGAAGAAATATAATATTGTAACTGGTCCTGGCATGCCTTGAATTCTGGGAATTGACTTTTTGAGACAAGGTTGTTTCACAGATCCTAAAGGTACACAAATGGGCTTTTGGAATAGCATCTGTAGAAACTGAGGATGGTAAACTGAAATTGTCCATTAGGCCCGAACTTTCAGATGAATCTTCAGTTGTGGGACATCATGACCTAGAGGATCTGAAACTGCCAGTTGCTACTCAAACTGTGCATCACACACAGTACATGACTCTTTGTTGCCCATTCATCATCTGAATTATCAAGTGGAAAGTCAGGCTGTCATTGAGAAATCTCATTCACCTTTCAACAGTCCGATTTGGCCCATGCGCAAGCCTAATAGAGACTGGTGTGTCACAGTAAATTTTTTGCCCTCAGTGATACATCTTAATTCCTTGCCACAGTGTCTGCATGGCCATCTGCGTGAGGCTTCTTCTCACTGCCAAAAGCAGGCTGGACATCATAAGCTGGCATCTATTGAAGACCTGTAGGAAACACAAACAAACACATTCCTTCCCCTACACTAACAGATCTATTGGCTTTTTCTAGGATGAATCTCTCTGTATGATCTATCTGGAGAATTCCCCCTTTTTTTATTTTTAAAAGTTGAAGGTGTCAACTTAGCATAAGCAGGTGTAAGTATTACCCGTGCTGCCATATTACAGGGAATGCTTTTCTTGTAACCATCTATTACGTACTATATAGGCAGGTCTGTTATCCATTTTAATTTCTTCCTGCAGTTTCATGATTGCAAACTGGGTATATAACCACATAGGTGTGATGGTACCTTTTAATAGCTGCACTGGCCTCTAGCAAGCCATCCTTTGGAACGCTTTTTGGAAGACATCATTTGGAATGTCACCTCTTTTTTATGTGTCTGCTATAGAAAACTGTTAGCTAATCTAACATGCTGCAACTGAAACCTCTGTGTGTATGAAAACTGATTCTGGCAATCTTTGCCAATTAACTTTGCCAGTGTAAGTAACGACAACTGTTCTATTCTTTTGAATCTTAACATGATTGCTATCCTAAAGTACTACTCTTGATATGAAGAAAAAAACAAAAAACATCTGATAATATCCCTGTTCTAAACTCTTGACCTTAGCTTTGCTAATGCTAAAATCTATAAAATAATAAAAAAAAATGTTAAAGTGAAACCATTGAATTGATTTCTGAAAGAAAAAAAAAAAGGTACATAGCATGCTAAAACTGAAAACCAATCTTTTTAGACAATGAACAGAGTGGGGGGGGAAGGACCCTCACATGGCTACAGACATCATATTTTCAAGACTTTTGAGTCTTTAACATTGAATTCCATGATGTGATATGAGACAGTAGTGCTGTAGGAGGAGCCAGCAGACTTCTCTAAGAAATGAGTGTGCTCTGCATATTGGTCCTTCCACTCCTTTCAGAAATTTGTTAGCTATGACAATGACCTGCGTTTTATTCTGTTCTGAAATGATTTTGAGGTGTGGTGTGGCCTGACTAAATATCAACACCTCCAAATTGGGTAAACCATCACCCTCATCATTTTCCACTTCCTCTTTCAAAGCATCGTACATATTTTGCAAGGGCTTCTGGGAAAGTGTAGCTACAGGAGAGACATGTCTGTGGGTTACATTGTACTGGGTGACAATTTGTTGGCATTGCTCCCATCCTCTAAGTCTTCACATTCAGTCAGGAGGTACAAGGATAAGTTCTCCATATCATGAGCTCTGTCTGCATATTGGGTTTGCTTCAGGGAAGACAGGATGTGACTCTAAGAATCTCTCTCTCACACAAATTATCTGATGGTCTTTAAGCTACATACCTTCTTCCGGAACTCCATCACTAAGCAGAGGAGCTCCTCTGCCTGGTCACATCTCCAACAGGAATGCATTCTTCTCCCATCTGACACTGATATCAAAGTGAGGCACTCCTTACAACCCAAGACCTGGGTGTCAGTGTGTTCTCACCAGATCTTCTACTGTGAAGCTGTATCAGACCTGGGTGCAGGGCACAGGGGTGCCATGGTCTTCTGATCAGTGGACACCATCACTCTGTGGTTAAGCTGACCAAGCTGCATCACCCTACCTGTGTGCCCTTTTGTGTGAACTGTTGCACAAACTGCCACAGTCTCTTTGCCAGTTCAGTGTGGCTCCCCGAAGGCTTCTTTCTGAGGCCTGGATGTGGTGGTTGTTGTCCTGCCAATGTCCACACTTCATCTCTCCTGTGAGAGTTGCCATCTCTAGATGGGTCTCTCTACTCCTCCAACATTTTCCTGCCAAAGGAAAAACTCAGTAAATGCCCTGTACACCAAGATCTACTGCTCTGCTGCTGGCCAACCTGGTTTCAAAGTAGCTGCTCCTGATGACTGTCAAACATATATTTTGTTACTTCAAGAAAGAAATATAATTTTCTTAAATGTAATCTCAGTCAAATGTAATGTCTGGGCTGGGTTTTTTTGTTTGTTTTATTTTGTTGGGGTTTTTTTGTTTTGTGTTGCTAATAACTTTACCATTTCACAATATTACTTTTAGAATGTATGGGTGGAAAAAAAACTTAGAACACAAACAACCTTGTCTTCCTTCTTCATTATTGTTTAAGCAGCTTGCTCTAGTGTTGTAGCAATTTTGTCTCATTCTTTATGACCTCAGTGTTCTTGTCAATCACATTCAAGCACACACTACAATAGTGTCAGCTTTTATTTTTAGAACTTTCACGCCCTGAAGTAGTGTACACTCCATGTATTATATGCAATTCCCTAGTCACACTCTTCTAAGAATCTGGATCCATCTGGAGGTGACTTTGGTAGTGGAATGCATTATTACTTAGATCTGAGCATTTGCTTATTTGTTTGTATTGGTAAATATGGAAAAATGCATTTTAGGAGTTACAGAAAGTCGTTTGTAATATTGACTCTATTTGACTGAAATAAACTTCATTAAATTTGAAGTACTACAAATGTTCCAGAAATTTTGAGACAGTGATATTCAGATAAATCTTTTGAGTTCAAATTGCATTTTCTTTATTGTGTTGGTTTGAGCTAATTGGAGAATTTGAGTGAGAAATTAAACACTGTGTCCCTTCACCCAGTTTTGACTGAGAGAGAAGCAGGTTGTTTTGAGAATGTTCCCAAAACATCCAGATAAGCCAGTGTGCTTGCGCAGGTCAGTCGGCTCTGGGTCCCGGGCAGGCTTCACCAGCTTCTTTCCTTTGTCTCTCTGCCTTTGAACTAATTCAGAGTAAAATTACTAAAACCATTCATTCCTTCCTGCCACTAATCTTTCTGACTGATCTTCAGCTTATCTGCAGCATCATCAAGTGGTGAGATAAAGCTGGGGGAAGGAGGGAGAGGTGGTACAGGGGGGTTTGGTTTTCCTCTCCTGGGGATTCTGGAGCGAGTCAGGAGGAGGGCCACAAAGATGATCTGAAGGCTGGAACACCTCTGCTATAAGAACAGGCCATGAGAGTTGGAGCTCTTTAGTCTGGAGAAGAGAAGGCTTCCAGGAGACCTTGTAGTAGCCTTCCAATATCTGAAAGGGGCCTACAGGAGGGCTGGGAAGGGACTATTTACAAGGTCTTGTAATGACAGGACAAATAGTAATGGGTTTAAACTGGCAGAGGGGAGATTTAAACTAGATGTTAGGAGAAGTTCTGTACAGTGAGGGTGGTGAAACGCTGAAACAGGTTGCCCAGGGAGGTTGTGGCTGCTCCCTCCCTGGAGGTGTTCAAGGCCAGGTTGGATGAGGCCTTGAGTGACTTGTTCTAGTAGGAGGTGTCCCTGCCTATGGCAGGAATTTGAGGTCCCTTTCAACCTAAACCATTCTATGATTCTATAATTCTATATCATTAATAGCCCATATTTGGAAACTTTTAAATTATTGCTTCTTTATTTTAAATTAGCCTATGTTTAATCAAGTCATAGAAGGAAAAACTAAAAAAAAAAAAATAAAAAAAAGAGACTGACTTATTTTCTTCATGGAAATTACATTTGGATCCCCTAAAATAAGCAGTAACAATACTTTTCTTTCTTCCTCCTCCCAACATTGTAAACTATGGCTATCATCATTCCTTTGCTTCAAGAAGATGACTGTCACCACTACAGATTGCAAAAGTCACGATCTATTGGTGTTGTCGTTGTCAAGATTCACTCAGAAAAGCTGACACATCTCAGATGTATCAACTTTTCTAGCAGTGGTTTGATACAGAAAGCTCTTAAAACTTACTGGTTTTACACAAACAGATGAGGGGTTTGATGCTGTTTTAATGACATAGAACATTCAGTTTTGTTTCCACTGAAAAAGAAATTTTGTTTCCAAAGAAATGCAAAACAAAGCCAAAACAACAAAAAAACACCACAAAAAAACCAAACCCTCAACCAACCAAAACGAACTCCAAAAAACCCAAAGCCCAGACCAAACAAAACCACCACCACCACCAACAAAAAACATAGGAAAAAACCCAGGATCAAATACTTTTACAAAGTATGAGTCACATTGTGTGTCCTTAAATGGAAAAGGACCTAGGAAATAATATTTTCATCAGCTGATTTTATTCTATTATATTATTTGGTCAGAACTTGCAATTAAACCATCATAATATATAGAAAATCAAAATAGCATCTCTTGATATTTTTTTAACTTTCTATGACACTTTTCAAATATGGTGTGGGTTTTTGTTTGATGATCTGTTTTATTTTTTTAATTCTTTTATTTTTTAACTAGCTCTTTCTTTCTTTCTTTCTTTCTTTCTTTCTTTCTTTCTTTCTTTCTTTCTNCTTTCTTTCTTTCTTTCTTTCTTTCTTTCTTTCTTTCTTTCTTTCTTTCTTTCTTTCTTTCTTTCTTTCTTTTTATTTTCTTTTTTTTTTTTTTAATGACTAAATACCTGAATTATATTTATATATAACCAGGACTTTCTCATTTTTATTTTAAATGTTATACAATTAAATTCTTACTATTTAAGTTTACATTTGTTTTTTTTTCCTCTCCCCTGAGTGAATACTTAAATGAATCTATTATTAATTTTTTAACATTTTAGATGTATTTTTAAATTATCTTCCCTTTTTCATTCTCATGTCAATTTTCCTCCTTTGTCTTCCTCCAGCATTGTGAGCAAATTTGAGAAAATAACTAAAATGGAACACTCTTATAAAATAATGCTACCAAAGCAGCAAAATATAATTTCACTTTATTACATACTGTAAAAATAAAAGGTGAGTTATGTAAGATTCCTATAACCTACAGAAAAGTTAATCAAACAAAATCAGTATCAGTAATGAACAAAATATTTGCATATAAAGACAAATCTGTAGTAGTAAAGAAACCACCCAATTTTTTTTTTTAGGAAACTACTTGAAATAGTAGTGAAGATACTGCAGTGCTTACAGGTATAATGTTCTACTCCTAAAGTCTGATATTTCAAAAAAATGTTTCTTGACATTTTCTTGTATTCATTATTTGTATAATAAATTTATAACATTTCAGGACAAATATTATATTTGTTATATATTAACTTACCTATCAAGATACTGAATGCTTATATTTTGTCTGTTCTTGCTTGTTAACATACATAGCATCAATGTCTGCAGGTATACATGGAACAAAGTACCATTTCTTTAATATATTCTAAGAAACTTCAATACTGCACACAGAAATAATTTATAAAATTCAGGTATTCAGACAAGGGGAAGTAATGATATAAAGTGGGCAAGTGGAGGTACATCTTGAATGCTAGGTGAATTAGTACAGGTGTATAAATTAACAACAAACTTACTATGAAAAATTATATATATTTCATTCTCTTTTCCAATTTTTTACTGGGATAGTGATATGGAGACTATAGTATGTCTTTCATGGTCAATGAGACCCTATATAGAATGGATATTTCAAATTAATCCTAATTTTACAAGTAATCACTGCATTTTATTAATTTTTGCCAAGTATAGAAATCTGAGGTTGCATGAATTACTGTGTCAGATTCCTTGTGCATAGACTTTCTGTCTTTTGTGAGCTTTGTGATCTTTGTGAAATGAATTAGGCCCCAGTTTTCTCAGAAACACAGAATTATAGAATTCTTTTGTTTGAAAAAGATCTCTAAGATCATTGAGTCTAACCATCAACACATCACCACTGTGACGGGATAAGGCTTAATTAGGCTCGATATCCTGTGGAACGAGGGGGTCCTAGTGTCCCCCCCGAGGTTCTTTTGGGTTCCGGTCAGCAGAAATAAATGGACGTGTTGCTCAATCGCCAGGTGCAACACTTTAACAATCAGAACTCAGGAAACAGAGAGGTTACATACAAATATATCCTGACTGCACCTACAAAAATACCACAGGACATGAAGGGGGAAAACACGCTCCTTCCTGGACCCGAGGCGGGGGGAAGAAGGGAAAACTGACTTAGGCCGAAATAGGGAAATAGGGAGAGAGATAGAGAGAGAGAGATTAGCCTTGCTGCTTTGGGAGAGCTGCTGTGCTCTGCTGCCTGCTGCCGGCTGCCTGTTGCTGTGCACGTGGCTGGGCTCTTCACAGCCACGGCGGGAGACGATGATGGACGAGGAGAGTGAGGAAGAGCGGAAAAAGAGCACTAACGGTCGCTGTGCCCCTCCATAAATACCCTAGGGGGCATGTGAAACTGACCAACAGGCGCTCAGCATTCTCCAGCTGGCCAATTGATTCAAAAAACTCCACACATGCATGCCGCCCGAGGTATCTCTGTCTCCTGGGGCCACGTGGGGTGCCCCTGCCCCTCAACCCCTACTGGACCTTGGATGGTAGGGGGAGGAGAGAGCCCAGGGATTGGACCAATTCTAGGGTGTTTGTCATCCCATACCAGGACAACCACCATAGCAATTTTTTTAACACCTCCAGGCACGGTGACTCCACTAGCTCCCTGGGTAGCATATTCCAGTGTCTGACCACTTTTCCATAAAGAAGTTTTTCCTAATATTCTATCTAAGTCTCCCCTTGTGCAACTCGAGGCCATATTCTATCACTTCATAGTAGGGAAAAGAGACCAACACACCTCACTACAATTTCTTTTCAGATATTTTCAGAGAGCACCATCTCCCCTCAAAGGGGTCAATGGATCTGAAGATGAAACTAAGAAAGAATGCAAAAATGACAGAGAATATAATGAAGGAGCAGTGTATTTTTGTGTTTGCTTTTGTTTAAAGCCCATATTTAGAAATTAAAATCATATTCACAGCAGAAGCAGGAAAAAAAACACCAAACACCAAACAAAAAACCCAACAAACATCTCGTATGTCTTCAAAATAAACAAAGTGGAAGGAGGTTTTTTTTGTCTTAAATAAATCCTAAGAGATGTAAAGAAGAAGGGATTTGATGCTTTCATTATCATTACATTACTATATAGAATTTTAATTTTTTAAATAATTTTCTTGAAAATCATGGAAATATGCTTCCATGAGGAAAAGCTCTTCAAGACAGATACTTCAGCACTCATTTCTGTAACAAGATTTATGTGGACTTATTTTATTTTTATTTTATGTATTTATTTTTATTATTTTTTAATAAATAACTGAAATTACACGAGTGCTTACATTGCCTATCAAGTAAGATTGACATTCGTGGTAGAAATCAATTTCTGTGCTTGGGTGTTTTTCTGTTGAGGTTTTTTTGTTTTGTTTTGTTGGGCTGGGTATCAAAGGGTAGTTCAAACCAGCACACTGGGTTTGGGGTTTATTTGTTTATGGAAACAGCAAGATCGTAAAATAAATATTAAGGGGAGAGGGGAGAAAAAACAAGACATAATGATTTATCTCATTTAAGATGGGAGTTGATGAAAATATTAATGGGATTTTATGATAAAGTTGTTGGAAATAAGCCAGTCTTTCTTAATCTTGGAGGTTTTAAAAAAACATTATTTGCTATTTATTATGATAAATAGGAATTCGGAAAAAAACACCAAAAACCAACAGAATAACACCAGCCCTGTAGAACACAAGTAGTAGAAATTGAATATTTTCATTACATCTTTCTGTAGAACCTGGCTGTAAGTTCTGGCAATACTTACCCTAGCAGCAAATCTTACTCAGTGCCAAATCATAGGGTAATAATAATTTATTAGCAGTTGAAAGATTCACATTAAATATGTAGTGTTTGGAAAGCAAATTAATGGTGAACCTAATAATAATTTTGCTGCTAACAACCTCGAAAAGGATAATTAATCAACCCACCATCTCTACAAGGAACTCCAACGCAAAGCTAGTGAATAATTAAATCTAGTTTTATTGAACATTTCTGGGCTATGAACAAAATCCCTTTTCTTTTTTTTTTTTCTGCTTTATATAGTAAATGTGTATGTAAGCAACTCTGAGTAATGTATATTCCATCATAACATAGCTGTTCTAAAACATCTTAATGAGGACATCAAGTTACACCACTATCTGCCACAGCATATGTCTAGAGAAATTGGCTGCTCATGGCTTGGAGGAATGGATGCTTCTCTGGGTGAAAACCTGGTTTGATGGCTAGGCACAAAGGGTGATGGTGAGCAGAGTTAAATTGAGTTGGTGCCCATCAACAAGTGGTGTTCCCCAGGGCTCAGTATTTGGCTCAGTCTTGTTTAATATCTTTGTCAATGATCTAGACAAAGGGATTAAGTGCTCCCTCAGTGAGTTTGCAGAGGACACGAAATTGGGTGGGAGTGTTGATCTGCTTGAAGGTAGGTAAAAAATAATTTTCTCAAATTGCTATATCTGATTAGCAAAGATAAAATTCGATCTTGACATTAATATCTGAAGTAGTACCATTATGCAGGTCTTCATTACTGTGAATATCAGCAACTGAAACCCTTACATTTGTTACCTTTTAATAAACAGTGATTTTTTTGATGCACTGCTGACCACAACTGAACAGTTTTATTGCCAGCTTCTGCTGTTGCTCCTGCTTTTGGTAAGATAACTGTATAGTGTACCATCTCAGTAAACTATATATCTCAAAGCAGAGGTTGTTTCTTATGTTACTTTCTTTCCAATCTGTGCAGGGGAAGAGGGGCTTGTGAGAGCTTGCTGTGTTAATTCAGACAGCGTCTAATCTTCAGTAATAACCCAGGTAGCTGTTTCTGTGCAGCAAAGTATTATCTGTTCTTTACAACTACTTCTTCTCAACCTCCACCCTGGAGAGTATGGGTAATACAGTATTAAAAACATTAAAGATGTGAAAAATATCTTCTCTCCACAGCAAAAGGATTATCTTTTCACATGGACTATTTGACCTTTTTCTGATCCAGTAGTTGTTCAAAATTAGTTAATATTTTCTATTAATCTGTAACCCTTTACTTAAAATATGTGACTCCACAGTACTTTATAGAATGATGATGAGGACTTGTGTTTGGTCAACCTAGTGTTCACTTCTACATCAGCATTTATTTTAAAAAATGGGGGGGCGGGAAGCGGTGAACCCACATTTCCAGAATGTCAGAATAAGATGTTTGCCATACCACTGAATCCTGGAAATATCCAGGTTTAAGTTGTCTGCAGTATGGAGTCAAAGAATCATAGAAGAGTTTGGGTTGGAAAGGACTTTTAAGGGCATATAGTTCAAACCCTCTGCAGTGAACAGAGACTTCTTTACCTGGAACATATTGCTCAGAGCCCTGTCCAACTTGACTTTGAATATTTCCAGGGATGTAGTATCTACCACCTCTTTGGGCAGCCTGTTCCAGTGTTTCACCATCCATATTGTAAGAGATTTCTCTCTTGCATCTGGTCTAAATATGACCTCTTTTAGCTTCAAATTATTACACCTCTTGTAACAGATCCTACTAAATAGATTGTCCCTGTTTTTCTTATAAGCCCCTTTAAGTAGCACAAGGTCTCCCTGGAAAGGCCTTTTCTTCAGATATTTCCTCATAGGAGAGATGTGTCGTCATATTTGTAATGGTGCAGTGGAAGTTCTGTTAACTGAACTTTTGTAAATTTGTAAATCTACAAAAGCAGAAGTACTTATAAAATAAAAGCCTAAAAATAACCCAGAAAAAAAATTAGTTACATCATCTCATAGTAACATTGTCTCATTTACATACCCCATGAATCTCATTTATTACTTCTTGTACTGCAAGCAACAAGGGTTAAATGAATGTGCAAGCATAAAGCAGATGTCATATTTTAATTTATTGTATCTCAGGAGATTTCCTGTTAAATGTCCTGAAATACAGGGATTTATACTCATTCTGATTTTGTTTCAACTTCCTGTGAATGTTCATTAAAAAATGCTTAGTTCTCCAAAACACAGACATTTAGTGACAAGCTATTACAATTCAGCTTTAATATTGACATATTTTATTTCTATCTGCTTATCTTCTTGCTATCTGCTTCATCTGAAATTAGCTGACTTCTTCCCCTAATTTCTGTTGCACCAAAAAAACTAATCTATCTTTTAAACTGCAATGAGTATGAGGCTCTACATGTGGAGGATCAGTGAAAGGACAATGTGTTGGTTGACTCATCCACGTGAAGGATAGACGAGGCACAAATACCAAAAAGAATTACCCCCCGGATACACCAGGCAGTTCCTTCTCATGGGGAAGTTCATTGTCTCCCAAGAGTCCAGATTAAAGATAGCACTAGGAAACTTCTGTCTTGGTAAGGCATAAATCCTGCCCAAATTAGTTCAAACTCCTGCTCTTTCCCTCCTCCTGTTGCAAGGTCCTGGTCCAGGAGCGGCAGGTGAGAAGGCAATGAGGGTTTGAACAAAGAAAGCCCTGTGGCACATGAACAAGTCAGGTGATCTGTGCTGTCCCTCAAAGCATTAGGGTGGACCTCTGGGCACAGGACTTTGAATTCATTGGCCAAAACAACAGACAATGATGCCTATTGGCCAGTTTCACGTTCGAAATGTTCTATTTAAGGGAGGGTGACTTAGAGCCGTTGCTCTCTTTTCCTGCTGCCTTCTGTCGGGACTGGATGTGTATTTGCACCTCTTTCACAGCGGCCACGCCTGCAGCATACATTGCAGTTTGCGGCAAGGCAAACTCTTTCTCTTCCTCCCTCCAGAACTCAATACCTATCATGTCTGTGAGTATTAAGTGAGGTTAGGATTTCCCCTGTTGTAAGGTTCCCTGTTTTCCATGTTCTGACTGTTTAAGCCTTTTAAACTGTTTAATTCTGTGTTTATAAATAACATTTGTGCAATAACTTCTTAACAACAGAACATCTAAAGAATCTCAGGGAATTTTCCCTGAAATTTCAATTATTATTAATAATAAAAATAATATTTCATAACCGCTTATTAATAATTGCAACAACTTCCAAGCCTAGTGATGCCCTCAGACTACTACTCACTATTATTCTTTCATGTAGGTAGTGAATTATCTGTAATACATAGCCTGGGGCCAATTAAAAGACAATTTAGGGCCCTAAGATGGTTAGTGAGAGAATCTGGACCACAGGTTACATTTTCCTTGCTCTTTCCAGTGGTGGGCAGAGACACTGGAAGGAACAGGCAAATCAATTCCATTAATACACGGCTGTGTGACTGGTGCCAGCATAAAAGTTCTGGGTTCTTTCACAATATGTTAGACCATAAGGCACAAGGCATGCTGGCACTTGATGGAAGCCACCTTTCTTAAACAGGAAGGAGGATTTTTATCCAGGAACTAAGACGACTCATTTTGAACTGGATGTGAAGAGGAAAGGGGAAAAAATCAGGCTTGCCTGTGACAGAGGCTCAAATCACTAGGGGCTGCCAAGGCAGTAGAAGCCAGCAAGGAAACTCCCATGAAATTCATTAAAGCAATCAAGGGGAGCTCTGCTAAGAAAATTATGAAGGCAACAGCCCAGAGGAAGTGATTCTGCATGAATGTGCACAGCATTGGCAACAAACAGGAGGAGTTGGAAGCTACTTTGTGGCTAGAAAACTGTGACCTGATAGCCATCACTGAAACTTGGGGTGATTCATAGAACAGCAGTGTATCTACTGATGACTACAGGCTGTTCAGAAAGGACAAGTGAGGAAGGATAGGTGGAGCCATTGCCCTCACAGTCAGACAATGTATAGTGTGAAGAACTGTCCCCATGAACAGCTTATGGAAAACAATTAAAGACAAAGGCAACAAAGGGAACCTTGTGGACCAGGCCACCTGATCAAGAGAAGCCCACAGATGAAGCTTTCCTACTCCAGCTAGCAGTCTTCACAGTCATAGGCTCTTGTCCTGCTAGGGGACTTTCACTACCCCAACATCTGCTGGAAAGATAGCATGGAAAGCTGCATGTAGTTGAAGAGATTCCTGCAGTGCTTCAGTGATGTCTTCTTAAGCCAGGTAATAGAAAGCTCTGTCCACAGGAATGCAATGTCAGACCTGATGATCACACATGCAAGTGAATTCATCAGTGATGTCAACACTGGGGACAGTCTGGGCTGCAATGATCATGCACTGGTGGAGTCTGCAGGCCTAAGGATTAGGGACCAGCAAGGAGTATAGTCAGGCCTCTAAATTTTAGAATGGCAAAATTCAATCTCCTTAAGGAGTTAGATAGTAGGACCCACTCTGAAAAGCTTCTCAGTGACAGTGAAGCAGAGTACAGCTGACAGATTTATAAGGACATTATCCTTAGAATGCAAGAGGTCTCTCTCCCCAGGTGTAAAAAAGTGGACAAGGAAGGGAAGAGATCAACATGGCTAAATAGAGGCCTGCTGGTCAAAAGAAAGAGCAAGAGGCAACTGCACAGACAGTGGAAGCAAAGACAAGTAACCTGTCAGAAGGACAGGAGCACCATTTAGTTATGCAGAGATGACGTCGGGAAGGCCAAGACACGACTACAGCTGAATCTGGAAATGGATGCAAAGAATAACAAAAAGGGCTTCTACAGATACATAAAACAGCAAAGAAAAGTTCAAGATAGCTGGTGCTAACAGATGATAAGAAAACTGAGGTACTTAATAACTTCTTTGCCTCAGTCTTCATTGTCAGTCTTGGTCTGTCATCCTCCTGAGTTGATGGACTGCTAGGTGAGGACCCGAAGTGTAGAATCCCTCCTACCACAAGGGAAGATCAAATTCAGGACCATCTGAAGAATCTGACCATAAATCTATGGGGCCTGATGAGATGCATCCAGAGTTCTGAAGGAATGGGCTGATGCAATTGCGTGCAACTTGATGTAATATTTGAAAGATCCTGGTAGTCATGTGAAGTCCCTGGAGACTGTAAGAAGTGAAACATTACACCCATTTTTTAAAAGGCTGTGAAAGGGGATTCTGGAAATTACCAACCTGTTAGCCCCACTTTTTTACTTCCAAATCAGATCGAGTTTTTATTGGGCTTTTGGGCTAGGGGTATCTAGCCTTAACCCAATACACCCTTCTCTGGACATGCTCCAATATATCCACCTTCGTCCTGTAATAGGGGCTCCAGAACTGGACACAGATCTGTAGTGCTGGCTATGCAAGCCTATCGCATAGAGGCATTTGTGCCTATTTATGGTAAACTTGAAGCAGGCAGTTTCCAAGCAGACAAGCCCAAAGCACAGGGCTTGTTATTCAGCAGTGCTAACTTAGAGCTTAGCAAAGCCTAATGCTGCAGAAGGTAATGGCAGGATGCACACTGAGGCAGTAGCCGAATCACTGACAGAAGCAGAGAGCACATTAACGTAGAGGCAACGGCAGTAACACCCAAGCAAGCATGAATACAATGGCAGAGCCCATTGTGTTACCAGTTCATCTCTTTTTATCAATGCAACTGAAGATTTATGGCCACTTGGACACAGAATACCCAATCAGAATGGCAGGTAGCTGAGCTTAGCCATTCAGGAGAAGCCATAGGCTTGCTTTACCCTGTTTGGGAAAACATAGGCCTTGCATGAGGCAGGCACAAAGCAAGGTGTATGTACCTTGTTTACCACAGGATGTACACAGGAGTAAAACAAGTCTGGTCAAGCCAGGGTTCTCAGACTCAGTGGCTCCAGGTCCTTTGTCCTCTTTCTCATAGTTGCTTCTCCCCACAACAGAGAGAGGGAGAACAGAAAAAAATCTCTGGGCAAGCCAAGACAGGTTCAAGCCTATTTTGGCCTATTCAGGCTTACCCCAACAATAGTCCCCCATAACATCCTACTCACCGAGTTGAAGAGATATGGATTTGATGGGTGCACTGATCAGTGGATAAGGAATTGACAGGATGATCACATCCAAAGAGTGGTGTGGTGGTTTAAGCAGTTACCTGCCCCCCCACCTTTTGAAATAAACCCTGGCTAGGACTCAGAACACTGGAAGTTGATAAATGAAGCTTTATATTTAAAGCAATACACAATATACAAGCAGATATTTACAAATATATACAGTGAAAAGGTAATACAGAAACACCACACCCCTCCCAGAGATCAAAATCCCCAAGAGGGGTAACCAGCCAACCCTACCACCTTTCCCCCCCTTTCCCAATCTTATCTCACCACCTGTTGATGCTGCATATAAGCTGAGGTAGATCAGAAAGAAGTTAGTAGAATTATTAAAAATCAGCTACAAAGAGACAAAGGAACCATGCAAGAGAAGCAGCCACAGTCCAGAGCGGCCTGAAGCCGCCTGACTATCTATGTTTGGGTTGCACTTTTTAAAACACTTTTTTCTTTCTTAGTAAAGCTGTGAGTGAAGTGACACCATGTATTTTCATTTCTCAGCCAATAGCCAAATTTCTCTCAAATTCTCCAATTAGTTCAAACCAGCACAATCCACCCTTGTCTGCTTCACTCAGAGTTTACTGAGAATTATATATCTAATCTAAAAAAATATTTAAAATAATGAATATTTACAAATTCTGTTTGTTCTTCATTCCAGATGTATCTTGGATGTAGGTGATTCAAGAGGTCAGAAAACAGGAAACAGTTTGTCTTCTCACAGATGAAATGAGACCAGGGACTCCCAGGTGACACTGGGTTCATGCTCAGGTGTATTGTAGATTCTGTCATTACGGACGCCAGGTGAAACCTAGAACAGAAAACTCATAACACTCTATATTTAAATTCTCTCAGCTATGGTTAAATTTATCTCTGGAATAAATTTCACCATTCTCCTGCATTACCCAGTATGTATGACCAGGACCTTCTGAAGGAACCACCCCTCGAACAGGTTTCCCTTCACCTGAATGAGAAAATACCCAAACAGTTTTCCCTAACATATTCTTTTCATGTACTACAGGAACTCTATCACCATCCACTGTTTGTACCAGATCTGATTGTGCAGATCCTGCTATGTTTAGAGAACCCCTACTGTTTGCCAACCAGTTGCTTGTGCTAAATTCTTTTCCCAGTTTTTAAAAGTTCCACC
>VWZI01006260.1:89764-117248 GCA_013396835.1 Psilopogon haemacephalus | reverse complement strand
ATTCTATTCTATTCTATTCTATTCTATTCTATTCTATTCTATTCTATTCTATTCTATTCTATTCTATTCTATTCTATTCTATTCTATTCTATTCTAGCCTAATCTGTTCTGAGGCAATGTGTCTAACAAAAACAGCAGATGTGGATGCAGTAGGAAGAAAATCAATTAAATTTTAGCTCCTCCTCCTTTGTCACCACCTTCACAGGTCTGACATCCCCAGACCATGTAGTGACATTAAAACTCTGGGTAGTGAGAAGCCCATCTAAGAATAAAAATGGTTTCTAGTACTGCTTATAGGTATCCTTGGTTTCAATTTGTGTTGCTCCTTACTCAACCATTCGTGTTGAATTTCACTTTATTCTGCTACAGCAGGAAGATCAGCCTGTTATTCTTCATCTCCTCCTTAAATGCTTATATTCACTTCTCTTTTGTCACATGCAGTCTGTGTTATTGTAATTCCTGTCATACAGAGTTGACTTGGAAGGAAAGATGAGGCAATGTATTGTGTTGCTTACTGCTCTGTGAATGAGCTGAGTGACTATGTGTATTCATCCCTTCTGTTCTCATATTTCCACTGAATTCAAGGGTTCTGTTGTTGCAATATTTCTGGGCTTCAAAGAAATTAATGTGTCAGTTTTGACTCCGTTGGCTCCCTTTTTGACTTGCCCAGGAGCATGCTATTGCTGTTTTGGGAAGCAGAGAATCACAGAATTGTCAGGGCTGAAGGGGTCTCAAGAATCATTCAGTCCTAAACCCCCTGCCATGGGCAGGGACACCTCACACTCGATCAGGTTGCTCAGAGCCACATCCAGCCTGGCCTTAAAAATTTCTAGGGATGGGGCTTCTACCACCTACCTGGGCAGCCTATTCCAGTGTTTCACCATCCTCATGCTGAATGAATTCTTCCTAACATCCAATCTGAATCTGCCCACTTGTATTTTTGCTCCATTCCCCCCAGCCCTATCACTACCTGAACCCTAAAAAAATCCATCCCCAGCTTTCTTGTAGCCCCCTTCCGATAAGGTTTCCTCAGACTCTTCCCTTCTCCAAACTAAACATCCCCAACTCTTTGAGTCTGCCTTCATAGGAGAGGTGCTCCAGCCCTCTCTTTATAGACTGCAAGTTGAAAACTTCTATTTTTCTAAATAATACTTTACATTTCTCATATCTATTCTAATTTAATATGCTGGAGTTTTGTGTTCTGAGATAGTCTTTTTGTTCTAAGTTTGCATGAACACCTTGCAGTCCCCTTACAATAAAGCACTTAAAGCTCAATTACTCACATGAAGTTAAAATGCTGTAAGTCTGCATCTAGTGCACAATTTCCTCTTGCCTCTTTCCTATGTTTATTCTCTGATGGACTTATACAATTTAAATAAATTAAATGTTTAAATTGTGTAACCATTAGGCAATAACCCTTCCCTTGGTGTGAAGGGTCCCTGCTTAAAACCTCTTCCACACGTCAGAAGTGAAGTCCTCTCATACCTTTCAAGCTCTGTGTTACTTCCCTTCCCAGGCTCATTTTCTCTTGTAGTCCAGCTGCTATTTTTACTTTTAGATTGAATTCTGATTTTCTGCTGTGGCAGTATCTTACCTCATGATTTACTCTGATCTTTCCTCTCCGTCCCTTTCTTCTTACTCTTGGTATAAAATTTTGATTGCTCTTATGGAATCATAGAATGGTTTATATTGGAAGGGACATCAAAGATCATTCAGTTCCAACCCTCTACCACAGGCATGGACACCTCCCACTAGAACAGGTCATAGAATAATAGAATGGTTTAGTTTGGAAAAGACCTCAAAAATCATCCAGTTCCAACCTGCCAACATAAGCAGGGACACCTCTCACTAGAAAGATCATAGAATGGTTTAGGTTAGAAGGGACCTCAAAAATCATCCAGTTCCAACCTGCCACCATAAGCAAGGACACCTCCCACTAGAACAAGACACTTAAGACCTCATCCAACCTGGCCGTGAACACCTCCAGGGAGATCCTATTTCCTTCCTACTCTAAGATCTTTCTGCTGGCCATGAGTTTTTGGCTGGTCCTATAGAATCATAGAATGGTTTAGGTTGGAAGAGACCTTAAAGATCATCCAGTTTCAAACCCCCACCATAGGCAGGGACACCTCTCACTAGATTGGGATGCTCAAGACCTCACCCAGTCTGGCCTTGAACCCCTCCAGGGAGGGAGAAGCCACAACCTTCCTGGGCAACCCGTTCCACCTCACTGTGAAGAACTTTCTCCTAACATCCCGTTTAAATCTGCCCTCTGACAGTTTAAACCCATTCCCTCTCATCCTGTCATAACAAGACCTTGTGAATAGTCCCTCCCCAGCCTCCTGTAGGCCCCCTTCAGATACTGGAAGGCTACCATAAGGTCTCCTGAAAGCCTTCTCTTCTCCAGGCTGGAAAGCCCTAACTCTCTCAGCCTGTCCACATAGCAGAGGTGCTCCAGCCCTCTGAATCGTCTTTGTGGTTGTTTGTCCATCCTTGTCCTGCTTTATTTAAGCTGCTATTTCTTTCTAGTAGCATATAAGTGATGGAATGCACCTGAAAAAAACAAAACAAAAAAAAAAGTCCTTTACCTTTAATAGGCAACACCAAAGTATTGTCATCCAGTAGGATACTGGAAACATCTAAAGGTGCTATCACCAATGATGAATACTTTTTCTTTTTTTTTTTTCTTTTTCTCTAAGTGTCTTGTGTCAGCACGGCTTCAAAAAGACTTGCAAACTCCTACTTAATCATCTATTTCTGTGTAATGTGTTTAACCACGCTGACTTGCTGTGTGAACTCTTCCACATTCTTTCCTCTGATAGAAAGTAGTCTCTCCCCGGCTCAAATTCAGCTTCAACCTGCCGGGTTTTATTAGTTAATTCACTTAATGTCTAAATTGCAAGCTGCTAATACGGATGTCAAAAAGGCCAAGGACAGTAATTGTGTGTTGTCTGTAAAGTTCCATCAAAGCTAGACTGGTAACAACAAGTTTCTTTTCTCTCATCATTGGTCTTCACTACATCTACCTTTAAATTTAACTTCCTCACATTTTCTTTGTCCTTTAATAGAGGCTCATCATTCTCAGAGGTGTCCCTGCCAATGATGGGGGATTGGAACTGGATGATCTTTGAGGTCCCTTTCAACCTAAACCATTCTGTGATTCTATGATGAACTCTCACTATATTTCTGCACATGAATTCCGGAACAACCTGGTTTTAATCTACAATTATCAACCTAAACCACTCTATGATGAACTCTCACTATATTTCTGCACATGAATTCCGGAACAACCTGGTTTTAATCTACAATTATCAACCTAAACCGTTCTATGATTCTATGATGAACTCTCACTATATTTCTGCACATGAATTCCGGAACAACCTGGTTTTAATCTACAATTATCCACCTAAACCGTTCTATGATTCTATGACGAACTTTCTCTATATTTCTGCACATGAATTCCAGCACAACCTGGTTTTAATCTACAATTAGTTTTGAACTATGTAACATTATGTAGGATCATAAGAGGAATAGAGTGAGTCAGTGCCATCTTCTCTGTCAGGTTAGGGATCCTCTGCTTTTTTTTGTGTCTTTGTCCATGTCTGTGCAGCAGGAATGCTCAAAGAGGAGGTCTCAAGCCATGTAAATAAATTCATAGAATCATAGAATGATTTAGGTTGGAAGAGACCTCAAAGATCATCCTGTTCCAACCTCCCACCATAGGCAGGGACACCTCCCACTAGATCAGGTCACTCAAGATCTCATCCAGCCTGGCCTTGAACACATCCAGCCACAACCTCCCTGGGCAACCTGTTCCAGTGCCTCGCCACCCTCACTGTGAAGAACTTCCTCCTAACATCCTGTCTAAATCTCCCCTCTGCCAATTTGAACCCATTCCCCCTCGTTCTGTCATTACAAGACCTTGTGAACAGTCCCTCCCCAGCCTTCCTGTAGGCCCCCTTCAGATACTGGAAGGTTACTATAAGGTCTTCTTGAAGCCTTCTCTTCTCCAGGCTGAAAAGTCCCAACTCCCTCAGCTTGTCTTCATAGCAGAGCTACTCCAGCCCTCTGATCATCTTTGTGGCCCTCCTCTGGACCCTCTCCAGCAGTTTCATGTCCTTCCTGTGCTGGGGGCTCCAAAACTGCACACAGAACTCCAAGTAGTCATCTTTCATAGTCAGCTCTATTAGCTTTGTCAATCATGTCAAATTGAAACACTTTGTCTTCTTTTAGTCCTTGCACAGCTTCATTCTTACTATATTGTAATAACCTTTCAGTAGTCCCTCATTTATTGCTGTGTTCCCCCCATCTACGCTGGCCATTGATGGCTAAATCAACACTACTGCAACCTCCTCTTTTAGCACAAATAGTGTGTGTGGGTTTTTGTTGGTTTTTTTGTGAGCCTGTGGTACTGGTACTTTGGGCCAGTTTTTTTTTGTGAGAATGCAAGTGTGAGCCTATGATGTTGGTACTTTAGGCCAGTTTCTATTTCAGGCACGACTGTCATGAAATGAATAAAGGCTCAACATAAGAGAGTATCAAAGAGTCGTAGAATGGCTGAGATTAGAGGGGATTTAGAGGTCATCTACTCCTACCTCTCTGCCATGGGCAGGGATGCTTCTCAACTAGGCTTGGCTGCTCAAGGCCTCAGCCAGTCTGGTCTTGAACACTCCTGGGGAGGAGGTATCCACAACCTCCCTGGTCAACTTATCCCAGTGTCTCACCAGCCTTGCACTGAAGAACTTCTTCCTAAGATCAAGTCTAAACCTCCTCTCCCTGAGCTTCAAACCGTTCCCCAATCTGGTGAGAGGCCTGGAGCAGAGCACTATGAGGAGAAGCTGAGGGAGATGGGGTTGTTTAGCCTGAAGAAAATGAGGCTCAGGGCAGACCTCATTGCTCTCTAAAACTACCTGAAGGGAGATTGCAGCCAGGTGGAAGTCAGTCACTTCTGCCAGGCAACCAGCAACAGAACGAGGGGACACAGTCTCAAGTTGTGCCAGGGAAGGTATAGGCTGGATGTTAGGAGGAAGTTCTTGCCAGAGAGAGTGATTGGCATTGGAATGGGCTGCCCAGGGAGGTGGTGGAGTCACCATTCCTAGAGGTGTTCAAGGAAAGACTGGATGGGGCACTTAGTGCCATGGGATAGACTGGGTGATAGGTTGGACTGGATGAGCTTGGAGGTTTTTTCCGACGAATCATGATTCTATGATTTAGTTAATTAGAAGGGTTAGATGATAGGTTGGACTGAATAATCTTGAAGGCCTCTTCCAACCTGGCTGAATCTATGATTCTCAGCAAACTCACAAAAAGTCCCTCTCCAGCCTTCCTGTAGGATCCCTTCAATTGTCAGCTGTGCAAAGTGAGCTGTAGAATAAGCAGTATGCACATTTGCATTTAGTTTGCTTCATTCCAGAGTTGGGTATACATGTGCTGACTGATGCCTTTGTGGTGGTTGTGAACCAATCTGTGCATGTGGCATTTTTATGTTGCTATAAATCTCATTTGGGTGAGTATCTACCATAGGAAACTTGATTTTTGAGTAATGACTTTTCCAAGCCTGCACAAGCTCAGAAGGAAGATTGCATGATTTGATAAAAAATATCAGAATCAGAGAACTTTAGAAGTTGGAGGGGACCTCCAGAGGTCATCCAGTCCAATCCCCTTGCCAAAGCAGGATTACCTAAGGTAATCTTCACAGGAACGCATCCAGGTGGGTTTTGAATGTCTCCAGAGAAGGAGACTCCACAATCTCTCTGGATAACCTGCTCCAGTGCTCTGTCGTACTCACTGTAAGGAAGTTCCTCATCATGTTGATGTGAAACCTTCTCTGTTGCAGTTTGTAGCTCTTGCTCCTTGTCTTATTGCTGCTGACCAGCAAAAAGAGCTTGGCCTCAGCCACTTGACACCCACTCATCAGGTATTTATGGACATTGTTGAGATCTCCTTTCAGTTTTTTTCTCAAGACTAACCAGTCCCAGGGCTCTCAGTCTCTTTTCTTAAGGGGGATGCTTAAGTCCCTATGCCTATGTATGTTTAGACTGGTGAAAAGACAAGCCCTAAAATTATGCTTGGCATGGTGTAGCCAAGCACATAGTTTCTATCTGTGTGTGGGACACTCATACATGTAGACATGCAAAAATTCATAGCCCACCAAAATAACTATAAATATCAAGGAGGAAATTTATAAGAACTACCCCCTTCCCCCACCTTTGTTGCCAATTTCATTTTGGCTGACCATCATTCTAAAATTTGGAGCATTTTCTAGCAATTACCAATGTCCTTTTTGCAAATATCCTTTAAAAAAGAAAAGAAGAAAATGAAAGGAAAAAAAAAAAAAAAGTTATTTTTTTCCTCTAAGCTGCAGCTTTTCTCCGTGCTTATTGCTCTCCAGAGCGGTATCAGGCCATGCTTAAATCAGAGACTATTTATTTTTTATGCAAATTTTCCCCTCTGAATATGAGAATGGAAATTGCATTTTCGAGAAGGAGAATAAAGGCTCAGGTAAATTCCTAGTGGGACCAAATATTTCCTTCCAAACACTTGAGCTTTCGGATATGTAAAATGAATTCTTGGTATTATCATTACCTAAGCTTGTTTTCAATTAGGTTGCACAGCTTTAAAGTGATTTTGCCATGACTTTCCCTTTTCCTTTTGGAACTTTGCAACTTGAGTCTTCCTTCAGAATGGTTTTGCCATGATTTTCCCTTTTCCTTTCAGACCTTTGCAGCTTGAGTCTGCCTTCAAAATGTTTTTTCCATGATTTTCCCTTTTCCTTTCAGACCTTTGCAACCTTAGTTTGCTTTCAAAATGGTTTTTCCATGATTTTCCCTTTTCCTTTTGGACCTTTGCAACTTGATTCTGCCTTCCAAATGGTTTTGCCATGACTTTCCTTTTCCTTTTGCAAGTGAACAAATAATTAAAGGGCACAGGTCTGTATTGTGGACAGTTAAAAAATAATCAAAACACCCTGGTGTGTTGGTTTGAGCTAATTGGAGAATTTGAGTGAGAAATTAGACTATTGGCTGAGAGAGGTAAACACAGACCTTTATTGAGAAAAAAAAAAAAAAGTTGTTTTTAAGAACTGTTCTGAAAACAATCAGATATCAGACAGCTTCTGTCTGTTCTGGCTGTGGCTGCTTCTCTTGCATGGTCTCCTTTTCCTTTGTCTTGGTAGCTAATTCAGAGTAAAACTACTAACTCCTTTCTATCACTAATCTCCCTGGCTGATCTACTTCAGCTTATCTGCAGCATCAACAGGTGGTGAGATAAGACTGGGGAAGGAGGGAAAGGTGGTAGGGGGTGGTTGGTTACTCCCTTCCCAGCCCTCCTGTAGGTTTCAGATACTGGAAGGCTACTACAAGGTCTCCTTGAAGCCTTCTCTTCTCCACGTATAATCCAATACACTGAAGAAAAAAATCTTTCTAGCCCTTGGTTTAAATATTACTCTTGAAAAATAGGTGAAAGGCTTAAAGTTTGAAGTGTAGTTTCCAGATCATTAAGGACTGTGTGTCAGAGAATTCAGGTAGGTAGGCTCCTAGGGCCAGAAAAACAAAGGTATTTCTGAATCTGATTCTTAGCATTCCATATAATGAGAATGAGATTTGTGAGAGCAAAAATGGAATGGAATGGAATAGTAGAATAGAATAGAATAGAATAGAATAGAATAGAATAGAATAGAATAGAATAGAATAGAATAGAATAGAATAGAATAGAATAGAATAGAATAGAATAGAATAGAATAGAATAGAATAGAATAGAATAGAATAGAATAGAATAGGTCAGGTTGGAAGAGACCTCCAAGATAGTCCCTTCCCAGCCCTCCTGTAGGTTTCAGATACTGGAAGGCTACTACAAGGTCTCCTTGAAGCCTTCTCTTCTCCACTTATAATCCAATACACTGAAGATAAAATCTTTCTGGCTCTTGGTTTAAATATTACTCTTGAAAAATAGGCGAGAGGCTTAAAATTTGAAGTGTAGTTTCCAAATCATTAAGGACTGTGTGTCAGAGAATTCTTTTTAAAGGCCGCCAATTGAAATAAAACATTCACTTTTCATCTCAGAAAGACAGAAGAATTCATGTGCTAGCAACTGCTGCTGATGCAAATATTCAGGTTTCCATTCTGCCTGTCATCAGCCAACATTGAGCTGCCAGTTGAAATGCTGAGACGAAAGGAAAAAAAAAAAAATACCACTCAGCTATAAATTCTTCCTGCTCTTACCTACATTTTTAGAGACCCTTTCATTAGTGTCTTTAACAGCAAGATGAGCTTTTCACTTTCTTTCTTCCCACTAAGCATCCATAAAGCGTTATCTGTTTCTGCTGCAGTACATACAGTGTTTTAATTGCATTTCATTGTTCCCAAACCTAATTTGTTGGGAGTTAATTTTAATGATATTGCAGCTGGGAGCTGAATCAGTGTTCACATGAGAGAGTTTGGCAGGATGGACTTTTATGCACATCAAAATTTACAAGCTGGGTAGTTGGTGTTTTCTTCATTATGTCTTTAAGAAGGGCCAATTTATTTTGAGAGTGAGTTGGCATTTAGGTCATAAACATTATATCTAATAAGTGCACTGCAGCCTTGCTTTGAGAGTGCTTTAATTCTGTATAGTAAAAATTGCCAGGTCCATACTACACGTTTGAGTGGCTTTCAAGACAGAGCAAATAGGAAGTGTTTGACTGACAGAATTGTTTAGGTTGGAAAAGATCTTTAGGATCATCAATGTTTGAACATAGAGTCACAGAATGTCAAGGAATGGTTTGGTTAGAAGGGACCTTGAAGATCATGTTCCAATCTCTTTGCCCATGCCCCCCTTCCACTAGACCAGGTTGCTCAAGTCTCCATCCAACCTGGATTATGATTCTATGCGTTAGAGCAACAAAAATTATTAAGGAAGTTGAACATCTGCTTTATGAGGAGAGACTGAGGGAGCTGGAGCTTGTTAGCTGGAAAAGAGGACAACTAAGGGGAGACCTCATTCATGTTTATAAATGTGTAAGGGGTGAGTGCCAGGAAGATGGAGCCAGCCTCTTCTCAGTGAAGCCCAGCAATGGGTGGAAGTTGAGGCATAGGAGGTTACATGTGAACCTGAAGAAGATTTTTTTCTCTTTGAGGGTGACAACAGAGCACTGGAACAGGCTGCCTGGGGAGGTTGTGGGGTCTCTGCCTCTGGAGATACTAAAAAAACATCTGGATTTGTTCCAGTGTGATCTGCTTTAGGTGATCCTGCTCTGGCTGGATTAGATGATCTTTCAAGGTCCCACCCAGCCCCTGACATTTTATGATTTATGATTTGAACATTTCCAGGCTCCACAACTTCTCTGGACAACCTGTTCCTGTGCCTCACAAGCCTCATGGGGAAGAATTTATTCCTAATGTCTACTCTAAATCTAGCTTCTTCCAGTTGGAAGCCATTACCCCTCATCCTGTCACTACATGCCTTGATAAAAAGTCTCTCTCCAGTTATCCTGTAAAAATGTCCCCTTCATATACTGGAAGGCTGCTATAAGGTCTCCCTGGAGCCTTCTCTTCTTGAGGCTGAACCACCCCAACTCTCTCAGTCTGTCTTTGTAGGAGAGGCAATTCAGCAATCTGATCATCTTTGTGACCCTTCTCTGTACCTCCTCTGACACTTCCATCTCCTTCTTCCCTTCTCAGCCCTGGAGCACCATGTTGTGTTCTCCAGAGATGGGCACAGCACTTCAGGACCTATGGGTGGATTCTGTTTTGTCCCGTGGGCTTATGCACCTTCAGGATCTTTAGATGGTCTCAAACATGACCTACATTTACAGTGGGCAGAAATATTCATGCTCTGAAGAATACAAAAGAGGCTTAACAGCATGGAGTTAATCTTAGTAATGATACTTGCATCCATCTCCCACACCTTTCCTCTTTATGAAATAGTTATTTCCTTTTGTATGCACTACCTAGGTGTGAGCAACATGGCCTGCTGCAGGTCGAAGTGACACTGGAACTCATTTGAAAGCAAGATTGTGTCTAGGATATGAATGGAATGGAATGGAATAGAATAGAACAGAACACAATAGAATAGAATAGAACAGAATAGAATAGAATAGAATAGAATAGAATAGAATAGAATAGAATAGAATAGAATAGAATAGAATAGAATAGAATAGAATAGAATAGAATAGAATAGAATGGAATGGAATGGAATGGAATGGAATGGAATGGAATAGAAAAGAATAGAATGGAACAGAATAGAGCAGAACAGAATAAGCCAGGTTGGAAGAGACCTCCAAGATCATCCAATCCAACCTATCACCCAGCCCTAGCCAATGGCACTAAATGCCCTATCCAGGCTTTTCTTGAACACCTCCTGGGATGACAACTCTGCCACCTCTCTGAGCAGCCCATTCCAATGCCAATCACTCTCTCTGTCAAGAGCTTCATCCTAACATCCAGCCTATACCTCCCCCAGCACAACTTGAGGCTGTGTCCCCTCGTTCTGTTGCTGGTTGCCTGGGAGAAGAGACCAACCCCACCTGGCTGCAACCTCCTTTTAGGTAGTTGTAGATGGCAATGAGGTCTGCCCTGAGCCTCTTCTTCTCCAGGCTAGACAACCCCAGGTCACTCAGCCTCTCCTCATAGGTCTTGTGCTCCAGGGCCCTCACCAGCTTCGTTGCACTTCTCTGGACATATCCCAGTACCCCAATGTCTCTCTTGAATTGAGGGGACCAGAACTAGACAGAGTACTCAAATATGGCCTGAACAGTGCCAAGTACAGAGGAAGGGGAAGGATAACCTCCCTTGTCCTGCTGGCCACACGGTTCCTGATCCAGGCCAGGATGCCATTGGCTCTCCTGCCCACTCGGGCACACTGCTGGCTCATCTTCAGCCTAGTATCTACCACACTCCTAGGTTCTTCTCTGCCTGGCTGCTCTCCAGCCACTCTGTCCCCAGCCTGCAGTGCTGCCTGGGGTTGTTCTATAGCCAGCTTTGGTTGGTGGTTTGGTGGGTTTTTTTTCCTTTTTGAGAAGAGAGTTTCAACTTTGGCATCTCTGGTGATCAGAAAGAAGAAAGTTGACGAGTGTGTGAGCAACCTCTGAACTTGGTATAACACAAAGGAGCATCCAGCCCTGCCTCAAGTCCCGTGAGGAGGCTCATTGTTGGTCAGAGCAGACAAATGGCATTTCCCTTTGATATCAGATACATGGAGAGGAGGAGCTTTGCAGCTGAAATGGAGGGAGTGATGCATTCAAGCCAGCTAATGAAAAGCTGACACCTAATACTCATCTTGTAGCTCGCAGGAGCATGTCCTGCCATCAGAAAACCCCAACTTATTGTGTGTATTGTCATCTTTTAATTTGCTACAGTGGAAGTCATGTGGCTGAATGGGCTTCATTAACCCAATGGTCAGAAGACAAAGGCAGCTACAATTTCTGTCACTGCCAGGACACAAGACTGCAAGGTGTTTGTTTTCAGTATTTCTTTATTTCTGGTTACACACAGGAATGACCAAAAAAAAAAAATTTAAAAGAGAAAGAAGCCTTAACCAGTTCACTGCTGTAGTGCAATCCTCTCACACCAACTGGCATTCCATTTTGGGTCACAACCCCATAGATTGGGAGGCCGGGAAGGAGAGAGGTGTGATTTCTGCACCTAACTAAACAACTTGTGGTTGAGCTGTGAGAATGCTGTTTAAAAATAGCCTCTGATTAGAAGCAGCTGAAAATTTCTCACCTTCCTGTGCAATCTGTTTCGCTGGTTAACTGACTTGATTGTTGGTGAGAGAGAGCAATAATTTGAACGTTGCATAGTTTTGCCATCAGCATGAAAGCCACAGATGAGAGTCAAAGGAGCTTAATGAGAGGTTAGACGTGATCAGCTTGGCTCTCTCTGGGTGGGACATCATGAGCTGGTTGTCTTATCAAAGTCCCAGTTTCTCTCAGTGATTCTTTTTTTTTTGACTTGGAAGGATGTCAGAGTGGAAATGTGAAAGAAACTCTCCCCATTATTTAAATGGTCTTTGAGTCATGGCTGATTTGAGAAAGGTGACTATATACAAGCTCACAGGGCATCAATTCCAAGAAGCTACATAGAATGGCCCATGCCATTGTTAAGAAACGATCAGAAAGGGGAGATCAAAGCCACCAAAAGGCAGAATGTATTTTCCCACCCTCAATCTGAGCCACTGCATCCTTAGTGGTATTACTCAGGGCCTCCAGATGCTGGATTCTACTAATGGTGACACAGAAATGCTCTCACTCCTGCTGTCCTCCCCTTCTACACACAGTGATGCAGGATTTAACTTACTTTGCTATTAACATCTGCTGATCGTGAGGAGACAGCAATAAAAAAAGGAAATAAGAGAACTGAGGGTCTTGCAAAGACAGAACAAAGTGGCAGAACATTGCTGTGATGTAAGTGGCATCAAACTATGTTGGAGAGGTATTATTTGGAAAATCAATTATCTGGCATTAAATGTTTGGGTCTTCAACATTGCAGATTTTCAGGATGACTAAGTGGGCTTTTGGCAAAAACATATATAGGATCCATGAGTTCATAGAATCATTGATGGATTTTGGTTGGAAAAGTCCTTTAGGAAGGACATTGAACAGTTGGAGTCAGTGCAGAGGAGGACAATAAGATGATCAGAGGGCTGCAGAAAGCTCTGCTATGAGGACAGGCTATGAGATTAGGGGCTCTGCAGCCTGGAGAAAAGAAGGCTTCAAGGAGACCTTACAGCAGCCTTCCAGGAGGGATGGGGAGGGATTATTGGCAAGGTCTTGTAATGAGAGGATGTGGAGCATTGGGTTTAAACTGGCTGAGAGGATATTCAAACAGGATGTTAGGAAGAAGTTCTTCACAGTGAGATAGTGAAACACTGGCACAGATTGACCAGGGAGGTTGTGGCTGTTCCCTTCCTGGAGGTGTTCAAGGAACACATCAAGCTGGATGAGACCTTGAGTGACCTGTTGTAGTGGGAGGTGTCCCTGCCTATGGAGGATCTTTCAGGTACCTTCCAACCTAAACCATTCTATGATCATCAAGTCCAACCATTGTCTAACTAGACCAAGTCTAGTGCAAAACCATGTCCCTCAGCACCACCTCTCTGTGCCTTTTAAACACCTCCAAGAGTGATCTAAGCTCAAAGCCACGTCTTTGAGCTTAGATGAGGAGAATGACAGAAGTTGACTTCTCTATTACTCCTTCTGTGGGGGAAAAAAAAAAGATAAAGTGAATAATAAACCCCACAGCATTGACATTTTGACAAAGAAACTGGAAGGCTTCTCTTTAGTCACACATCTGTGATCTCCAACTAAATTCCTCTTCTGTATCAGTAGCCTCCTCAAGCTGGCAGTGGGAGTCTGATCTAAAAAAAAAAAAAATGGAAAGGAAAAAGAAAGAGCAGCAGAGTCTAAACCAATTGTTGGTATGTGATTATCTCTTCCCAGCCCTCCTCCCATATATGCAGGTGTGCATTTTGCTTTCAAAAGCTTCTTAAACTGTCAAAGGAAGTGTTACGTTTAAATGCTCCATATATTTTTTCAAGTGGGGAAGAATGGGAATGGGGATGGGGAAGAGTCCTGTTTCAATTGGAAGTATCAGCTTCCATTAGTGGACCAATTCCCTGTGCATTGTGATTTTTATTTTTTTCCTTCCCCTTGCCTATTGTTCCTTTCTACAGCTAAGCCTTTCTGATTTCAGAGCTGTAAAGTTCTGGAGGAGTGAATATATATATATATATACACATACATATATATATATGCAACTCTGCAATTTCTTGTTACTCTCCCTCTTGAGGGGAGGGAACACCACCATATGGAAATGCCTTTCTTATCCAAGTGGAAACAGCTTCAGTCAGCTTTCAGAAGAGCCCCATAAACATAATACAGTAGAGGAACTCAACAGAGCTGTACTTTAATGGCCACTAAAATTGCCTCTGCCGTGCACTCAGAATTCACTCTATCCTGGCTCTGATGCTTGCCTTTTGAGTGGGAGACAAATGCCTTCAGAGCAAAAAAAAAAAAAGAAATCTTACGGTAATTAAATATTTCCAGGGGTTGGAGTGGGTATTTCTGCTTGTGAGTTGTTAAATCTCCTTTGATTTTAATTGCTTGGCCAAAAAAAATAACCAAACCGAAACAACATTGAGTACAATGTTAACAAATGTTCATATTTAATTACAAGCATCTGTGTATCTTAAGTCAAATAATTAAATGCTTTAACTGAGGTGGGTTCATTCATGGTTTTGGGTTTTTTTTTTGGTGTTGGGAGGTGTTTGATTTAGGTTGTTTTTTTTATTGTTTAGGGTTTGCTGGGTCTTTTTTTTCCCCCCCAGAACAGCCACCCTGATAACAAAGCTTGTACTGTCAGTATGTTGAAGGTCATTGTTGTCATCTGTTCAGTGAGAAATGCTCCCCTTTAGGTGAAAAGAAAAAAAAATTAAAAAATCAAGGGAAAATGTCTAAAATCACCTAGAAAATCCCATTACACTTACTGAATTATAGTTCCATATTTCACCTGGGCATGGAATTCAATGAATGATCAAATCAGATACGGGGAACACTCTAGCTAAAGTTCCAATGATATGCACAGGCTTTGCCCTTCCCCCTTCGTGGCTGGCTGAGAGAAAGGAGGCACATTCTTCTTCAGAGATGGCAAAGGATAAGCTGAAACGATTAACATTAAAATACACCTAACGCCGTGACACGTTTTAGAACGGGAAACAAAGGTAGGATGTGCCTTATCCATCTGTCTTGCTTCCCCCCTGCATCCGTCTGTCTCTGGAGCAAGTCAATAAAAATGATTAGAGCTGGCATCTCGCAAGCCTACACCCTTAAACCATGAAGCAATAACAGTGTGAAGGGGAAAAAAAAAAAAAAAAAAAAAAAAAAAAATTTTCTGACCTTTTCAAATTACATCCAACTGTCTAGGGAATTTCTCAGTGACTAGAGGTAATAAGGTTCAATCCGTTTTGCTGGTTGGCTTCAAATTTAGCTCCTCAGAAAGCCTAACTTATCTATTCTTTTTATCTTGGCCTTGGCATCTATTCAGTACAGTAATCCATGCATCTAATCTTTCCTTTTTTTTCCCCCCCACCCCCTCTTCCCCTCTCAGGTTTAGCTGGTGGATCACATTGTGAGATCTGCAGCCATGAAAGGCCCCTTCCATTTACGGCGCCCTTCAAAACGAAATATTAGCATGGGAGGCTAAGCTGGTATGTTGCCTTTTGAGAGGCTCTCGTTGAATTTAATTAGCTTTTGGATTTCATCTCCATCTCACATCTGAGCTTTCGCTATTGTGTGCGACTTAGGCTTCGGTGACTTTCATTTATTTCAAACTTTCTCCTGCCTTAGCCGTGCCACTTATAAAACGCCAAGGAGGAAGAATCGCGTCTGAAGTGCGTCGTCTTAAAGTGATTTCTGCGTGGCTTTTCTCTGTTTGTGAGCTCAGAAACAATAGAGAGACGCAGCCTCCCCTCTAAGTTAGTGAGTCGTTCAAGTGAGAAGGGCAAAAATGAGCATTTGTGCATGGCTTCATTCTCATTGTTCTCCAGGAAGGAAAACTGGAAGCAGGTGTAAAGAACAGTTTTGTGCAAAACATTTCTTTTTAGAGTATTTTGATGACAGCTATTTTTTTTTTTTCCTACCTAGGCGAAAATACTTTCTTTTCAACTCATCAGGTGTAAAGATCAGTTTAACAAAATATTTGTTTTTGGGGTGATTTGATGGCAGTGAGTTTTTATATCTAGGAGAAAATACTTTCTTGTCAACTCATCAGGGCTAAAGAAGATGTTCAGCAAAATATTTCTTTTTAGGGTATTTTAATGGCAGCTATTTTTTTTCCTACCTAGGAGAAAATACTTTCTTTTCAACTCATCAGGTGTAAAGATCAGTTTAACAAAATATTTGTTTTTGGGGTGATTTGATGGCAGTGAGTTTTTATATCTAGGACAAAATACTTTCTTTTCAACTCATCAGGTGTAAAGAAGAGGAGCTTCGAGGAGACCTTATGCTTCGAGGAGACCTTGGAGTGGCCTTCCAGTATCTGAAGGGGGCCTACAGGAGGGCTGGGAGGGACTATTCACAAAGTCTTGTAATAACAGTATGAGAGGGAATATGTTTAAACTGGAAGAGGGGAGAATTAAACTGGATGTTAGGAGGAAGTTCTCTAAAGTGAAGGTGATGAGACACTGGCACAGGTTGCCCAGGGAGGTTGTGGCTGCTCCCTCCCTGGAGGTGTTCAAGGCCAGGCTGGATGAGGTCTTGAGCATCCTGATCTAGTGGGAGGTGTCCCTGCCTATAACACAGGGGGGTTGGAAGTGGATGATCTTTGAGGTCTCTTCCAACCTAAATCTTCTGTGATTCTAAGAGTTTTAGCAAAATGTTTGGTTTTAGAGTATTTTGATGGCAGATATATTTTTATATCTAGGAGAAAATAGAATCATAGAATGGTTTAGCTTGGAAGGGACCTCAAAGATCATCCAGTTCCAAGCCCCCTGTGCCATAGGCAGGGACAACTCCCACTAGATCAGGTCGCTTAAGGCCTCATCCAACTTGGCCTTGAACACCTCCAGGGAGGGAGCAGCCACAACCTCCCTGGGCAACCCGTTCCAGTATCTCACCACCCTCTCTGTAAAGAACTTTCTTTTATACTTTCTTTTCAACTCATCAGGTATAAAGAACAGTTTTAGCAAAATATTTCTTTTTAGGGTATTTTGATGGTGATAGACTTTTTTATATCTAGGAGAAAATATTTTCTTTTCAACTCCTTCAAATACCTGGTTCCCTATTTTTGTGGCTTACAGAGGATATTATGGAGTAGTGGCTTCGAGTTCTGGTTCACAGCTCATTCCAGCACAGGAAGAGGAGAGCTGTCAATAGAAAAGGTAAGCTTTTGGCTGTTAATTTACTCACCATATGGTTAGAACCTAAAGATTTGATTCATTTCAGGCATGGGAAAGTCATAAAGATTGACGTTTGCTGCTGTTGGCTTCCTCGAGGGTATTAAGTCTGCTTTTAGTTGTATCGGGTGTCCTGCAGGACGTTGGAAGTGCATGCAGATCAAAATAGCACCTGTGAAACATTTGCTTTTGAGCTTGCAAGGACTACATTGGAAGACACATGCAGCTAACTCACCTGTAGTTACAAGCAAATCAGTAGCTACAAAGAGGTTTGGTAAAGATATGTAGTGTGATGGTTTTTCTCTACCTCAGCTTCATCTTAATTTTCATAGAATCATAGAACCAGTCAGAGTTGGAAGGGATCACAAGGATCAGCCAGTTCCAACCCCCCTGCCATGTCCAGGGACACCCTACCCTAGATTGGTCTGGACAGAGCCTCATCCAGAATGACCTTAAACACTTCCAGGGATGTGGCCCCAACCACCCCCCTGGGCAACCTATTCCAGGCTCTCACCACTCTCATGCTCAACAACTTACTCCTCACATCCAATCTCAATCTCCCCACCTCCAGCTTTGCTCCATTCCCCTTACTCCTGTCACTACCTGATAGCCTCAAAAGTAACTCCCCAGCTTTATTTGTAGGTCCCCTTCAGATACTGGAAGGCTACCTTCAGATACTGGAAGGCTATTTTGATTCTCTTCGCAAAAGTTGCAGGGGAAAATGATGAGAAGGATAAAAAAGTACAGCACTGAGAGTTTATAGATCTTATCCCTGTACGTAAATGGGCCTCAAGTAGGGTTGTAATGTTTGTTGAGTCACTTAATCACTTTGCACCCTGACCTTGACCTTGTGAGAAGCTGTCAGCGAGCACGGGCACAATCTGGCTATCTAATTGTCTTGAACTGACTCAGCTGAAGTAAAGCACATTCATTTTTTAATCAAAATGTATTGTGCACCGTTGAGAGCAGCACTGTTAACAGGGGGATACTCAATAAACTGAAGGCTCCTCATATGCCTGGAAGTCAGGCACCAAATTGTGTTGAATGCCATTAATCGTGAAATTAATTTTAGGGAGAGCAGTACCCCCACATTGGAAAGCCTTCTTGCATTCACAGTTGTTTAATTAGTGCCATTCCTGTCACATCATGAAAAGAAACATGCCGAAATAGGCAGGTCCAGATCAATTCTTGAGCACTCAGGAATCAGCATTTTGAAACCCTTCTATTATTTTAACACAAAAGATAAAATACCTGAATGGGCTGCGTAGTGTCCTTGTTTCAGAGAGAATATGAAAAGCCAAATTCTGAGTGTACCCAAGCACACAGCTTGGTACTAAAATAAAGTGCAATCGTTTCAATTAATATTTGTGTAGATATATTAATTTGCTGTCATATCTTGGAAGCTCCACTGATGCACAGAGAGATACTTCTTAGCGGAACAGATTTGCTGTTCTAAAATCTACAAGAATTAGGCTGCTTCTTGGCTCTCCAGCATCTGGGTTGGCCTCCATATGTGGAGAACAGCAACCCAGAAAGGTTCACAGTTTGCCAAGTATGTCGGAGGGATGAGGAATCAGAACAATTTGGGTTGCAAGGGACCTTCAAAATCATCCAGTTCTAAACCCCTGCCATAGGCAGGGACAGCTCCCACTAGAACAGGTCACTTAAGGCGTCATCCAACCTGGCCTTGAACACCTCCAGGAAGGAAGCAGCCACAACCTTCCTGAGCAACATGTGCTAGTTCCTCACCACCTTCAGAGAGCTCCCTCCTACATCCCATTTAAATCTTCCCTCTTCCAGTTTAAACCTATTCCTCCTCATCCTGCCATTACAATGACAGTCCCTCCCCAGCCCTGCTGTAAGTGCCCTTCAGATACTGGAAGGCTACTACACAGTCTCCTCAAAGCCTTCACTTTTCCAGGCTGCAGAACCCTAACTCTCTGCCTGTCCCCAGAGCAGAGCTGCTGCAGCCCTTTCCGCATCTTGGTGGCCTCCTCTGGTCTGGCTCCAACACTTCCATGTCCTTCTTGTGGTGGGGGCTCCAGAACTGCACACAGTGCTGCAGGTGGGGTGTGAGGAGAGCAGAGCAAAGGGGCAGAATCCCCTCCCTTGCCCTGCTGCCCACTCTGCTCTTTCTGCAGCTCAGCACAAGTTTGCTGTCTGGGCTTCACTCACACTGCAGGCTCATGCTGAGCTTTTTCATCAACCCTAACCCCCCAGGTTCTTTTCCTCAGGCTTGCTCTCAGCCATTCACCACACAGCCTGGAGTCATGCTTAGGATTGCATTGACCCAGGTCTCATGGAATGTCTCATGGAAGTAGTAAGTTCTAATATATCAAAGCAAGGACTCTGGTTTTGGCTGTGTGTACATCTCTTCATGCAGCAGGTTCACGTATAAATACCCCTCTCATAATATTTCAGAAGTACACAGAGATGGGATTATTCTGAATGCATGCAGGATATTAAGATGTTAGCAGTGTGACTTTTTGTTCACTGAGCAAGCCTTTGTTTCCAGGGCTCTGGAAGCACTGAAGAGAAGCAGTTCTGTTGACAGGCCTTTCTCCTATGATGGTTTTCAACTCACAAGTATCGAAAGTAAAGTTCAGCTAATAAGGAAAGAATTTAAATAAATACAGAAACAAGAAAAATCCTAAGTTCACCACAGTATATGTTACCAAAAGGGAATCATATGACATTATCTATATTTTTTAAAATTTAATTTATTGGAGTGTTTGGGTACCAGTAGCTATGAGTTGTGGACAACAGTAGAGCTAAATGTTCTGTCCACTTGGAGCATAGTTGAGTATCTTTTTGTTTGTCAAAGCCAAGTGGTCTGAACCAAGGAACCTCAGGACTGTATTCTGCTCTTGGGTATAGCTGAGAAATATCAAACTTTTCTTGGAAAGCTAACTCAGCCCTGAAAGTCTGCTCTCCACATGGAATGTAGTTGAGCATCTTTGTCAAAGACAAGTGGTCTGGATCAGGGGACCTCAGGACTGTATTCTGCTCTTGGGTATAGCTGAGAAATATCAAACTTTTCTTGGAAAGCTAACTCAGCCCTGAAAGTCTGCTCTCCACATGGAATGTAGTTGAGCATCTTTGTCAAAGACAAGTGGTCTGGATCAGGGGACCTCAGGACTGTATTCTGCTCTTGGGTATAGCTGAGAAATATCAAACTTTTCTTGGAAAGCTAACTCAGCCCTGAAAGTCTGCTCTCCACATGGAATGTAGTTGAGCATCTTTGTCAAAGACAAGTGGTCTGGATCAGGGGACCTCAGGACTGTATTCTGCTCTTAGGTATTGCTGAGAAATCTCAAACTTTTCTTTGAAAGCTAACTCACCCCTGAAAGTCTGCAGTCCACGTGGAATGTAGTTGAGTATCTTTTTCTTTGTCGAAGCCAAGTGGTCTGAACCAAGGAACCTCAGGACTGTATTCTGCTCTTGGGTATTGCTGAGAAATATCAATCTTTTCTTTGAAAGCTAACTCACCTCTGAAAGTCTGCTCTCCACATGGAATGTAGTTGAGTATCCTTTTCTTTGTCAAAGCCTGGATCTGGATCAAGGTCTGGATCAAGGAACCTTAGGACTGTATTCTGCTCTTGGGTATTGCTGAGAAATATCAACCTTTTCTTTGAAAGCTAACTCACCCCTGAAAGTAACTGGCTAAAATAAAGTAAAAATAAACACACTGTCACATGGGAAAAGTGACAACAGGACTCCTGATGCTTGCCTCTGTTAACACCTTTATGGCTTTGCCTTTTGTTCTGTCGTTCCTGATTGTCAAAGATTGAAAGTCCAACAACAGGAAAACAAAATGGGTACGGGGGGGATAGGTACATGAAAAAGAGTGCTTCGGCTCTGCTCTTTTTCCTCCTGGCAAATATCCACTTTGCCTAATCTTTAGGAGGAAGAAATGCCGCAGATTGAGTCAAAATAACTCCCAGTCCGTGCATCACCACCGTGAAGGTGGAAGATTGCATTGAGCACATCAAAGGGACTGTGCGAACGTTATCGATACCCCGTTCTTTATTCTTCTGTTCATCGTCATCATTAGTCTGTAAAGTCTTAATAATTAGCTCTCTAATTATTCCCGGGGCGGGGGAAAGAAAAAAATAATTTAAAAAACCCCCCGACTTGTTAATTTATTGAACTGGGTGAAAGGAGAGAAGAGGGGGTGAAGAAAAAAAAAAAAAAAAAAACAACCACTTAAACAACCAANAAAAATCCGATCCATCTAGCCTCGTAAGTTAATAGTATAGAACAAAGCGTGGTCATAATTAGTTGAGAAAAAGGGCTTCCCTTGTTCATTGCAGTTCATAACAAGAAGTCCTTCGCCAAAGTGACTCGGGAAATAATGCATTCAGAGCGGGCAGAATTACTGCCTGGCCGATTCTATTTATCTGTAGCTTAAAAAGCAGCTGCGTGGTTTTTTTTTTTTTGGTTTTTTTTTTGGTAAAAGGCAATGAATGTGGCAGGCCTACTTAAAGGTGGAAGAAAAAAAAGAACACCCCCTTGTTTTGTAATAAAGGGATTTTCAATTTAAAAAAGAGNTTCAATTTAAAAAAGAGAGAGAGAGAGAGAGAGAGAGAGAGAGAGAGCCTGTTGTGTGAAGTATGGTTATTACATCCACTGTATTCTATCTCACCCACCAGGAGGCTAATAACGAAGGAGTCAGTGAAGGAGACCAATGCCACAAGGGTTATCTTGCAGCCCCAGATGCTGGATAAGTTGAAGGAGACAGAATGGNTTTTTTTTTTTTTTTTCCCTGGGTTCCCCCGGGAAGCCTTTTTTTTTTTTTTTTTCAAACAAAGGATCCACTCCCCCTCCAACTACACCTAAGAAAACCGCTTTGAAGGAATTGCCAAGCTCACTTTTAATCGTGAGAAAGAAATTACCCACATGGAGTCAGCAGAAAATGAAAAAGTAGAGTTCGTGCTGCGAATAATTCCAGCAAGTGCCAAGGGGCTAGTTGAGAAATGGCTTCATGAGGTGAATATCTTTAGCTCTTATTTAGGGTTTAGTTACTGTATAATCATTTTCTCTTTTAGGAGCAATGAATATCATAAGCATTATTTTCCTAACTAAAAGGCCCTCTGAATATTCGTCAGGACGTTGACAGATTTCAACCTCGTTGTTGTTATTTATTGCAACTAATTTAGCGTCTGCTGGCGCAGAAATTAATTCTAATAAAAACCTGGCAGAGTCAGGCTGTCAGCAGAAGTTGGGTCTGTGTCTGAAACCATGTATGTGACTATGTGTTTGAGTCTCCATGTATGTGTTTTTGTGCTTTCCATGGTATAATGTCTGTAGCTCAGGAGGGTAAGGTTTAAATAACAAGCCGAGAAATGGCAGATTTTCAGTGCCTCTCAGCCTGCAGAAGGTGTCCCTGTTGTGTTGGAGGAGCTTGCTTTCCAGTGGCTTTTACAAAAGGGGAGAAAAGTTATGTCCTAACCTTCCTACCCTTTCCCCTCTCATCCAAATTCATAGGCTTCTGCACAGAATTAGTTTGGGGACCTTTGTTTGTTTCTTTATTTAACCTTCCTCTAGCCATGGATAGGAATGGGCTCTTCCTTTCTGTTTTTGTTTCTGGGCCAAAATCCCTTTTTCCTTTCCACATGCTTCCTTTTCTCCTGGGGCAGGATCAGCCCAGGAATGCCATTGCCCCTACCTCTGCCGTTGTGGGGGCTACTCTCTTCCCACGTGGCTCATCCCCAGGCATTTCCCATACAAAGGCAAGTGGCAGGGACCACCATCTAGCTCCATCAGGAGAATGAAGGCCAGGGGACTGTATTTCTACACCCAGGTAATTCAGCAGAGACTAAGGAGAACATCTGGGCAGCAAAATCAGAAGCACAGGAGGTGGGCCAGAGGCCTTTGCCTCTGTTATTGTGTCGCATTTCTGCCAGCTGAGTGAGCAAAGCCCAGTGGCTCAAGTTCTCTCCTGAATCCTCATTTCCCACCTGCCAAAGCAACATGGCAGAAATGAACCAGCTTCTGACTGAGCCCCTCTTAGAAGTGGCTGCACACCTTTTAAATGCTCCATCTGCAGCATTCTTCAGCACAAGGAAAGGAGGAAAACCAGGCAGGATTTTAGGCAAGCCCAGGCACTCCCTGCCCTGTTCTCTCCATATCAAGTCTCAAGGTTGGTTTTTGGATGAGTCTCCAGAATGAAGTTATCTTCCTATGTCAGGGGGGAAAAAAATAATCCAATTTAACCCTAACCTGAAAACAAATAGGAAGGTTTGGGAGTGCATTAATCTGGCCTCATTTGGTGTCTCTTTCTCCCTCAAAAGTGCAACCTGAGATTAATGAATATAAAGCAGGGTTTCATATGCAGTCTTTAATTCATTTGCATGTTTTATGCATGATAATTGAATTTCTTTATGCACTTCCTTTCATTTAATGATTTCTTGCTCTTTTCTATGCTATCAACATTAGATGGTGCAAGAAACAGGATTTGGTAGGTGAGGAAAGACAGTAGTGTATAACAAAGCTGAGGTAGTTCTTTAGTTGTAGTGTCTCCAGCAGATCAGAATGAACACTGGTACCATGCCAGTGGGGTTGGATGACTGGGAAAAGGTAAAATGTTTGTGGTAAAGCAGAAGCTTTTAGCTTAACAAGACATTTCTGCTGCAGCTTAGTTTGCTTGCAAGTGTACAAGCCAAATTATGTTCAAATGGCGGTCAAATTATTGCATTGACTTTTCAATGACCCTAGAGGCTTGTGTTTCAACTTGGACAATTAGTAGTAATAATAAGATGAATAGTAATTCCATTAATCAATGACTGTTTTCAGACCAGGACCTCAGTATCATAGTCTGGCTTAGAAAAGAAGGTTATATTTTAATTTGTCTCATTTGGTCTTCTGTCAGGAGAAAATAGGGACTTTGGAGCTAGAGTAAATTCATTGTATCTAAGAAGGTGAAGTCCTAGGGATGAGGGAGTCTACAAGCTAGCGCCTCTGTGGCAGGAGCTGTTTCAGTGTCCTAAGCAGGGAATTTTGCTTTGGCTCTCCAATGAAGCTGAGATGTCTTAGTTACGGAGTGAGAATTCTTTTTTATCCTGGGTGCCAGGAAGCACCTATGGAAGACAGTTTCTTTAAAAGAGGCTGGTAATGGTGCTTTCACAGCTTTAATCTAGACCAGTTTCTTTTGTGTCTCTTGTCTTGCCTTTCTGTGTTGAAAGATGTATGTGGAAGTGATACTTTTTTGTTGTTTTTTTTTTTCCTGTGGTGTCCTGTCTTTTCTCAGTGAATCAAATGGTTGTGTCTCGTGATTGTTTCTCGATTCTCCTAGGTAGGAATGCGTTTAAAGGCTAAAGCTCTGCTAATTTCTGCTGTTAACCGATTTGGTGTCTTGCTTGTCATTGAAATGTAGTTTAAAATGTTCAGTAATGTAGCATGAAATCGTTGGTTAGGCTTTTTGGTTTTTTTTTTTTTTTTGGAATGGTGGTGAAATCATGTGAAGAAAATAAGTATTGCATCTGATCAAGATAAATTCACTCTAGTGTTTTATGGCTTTTTATTCCTATGTGATAGTAATAAAGTCTCATGTAGGGATGGAAGCCATGAAATACATTGTGAAAAATCATCAACTCAGATGGGGCCATCAGGATAGCATGCCGTAGTTGTAGAGCTCTGGAGAATGGTTGGAAGATGATTTAGTGTGTCACCACGTTGACCACCACGCCACCACATTGCCACCACCTTTTCGCATTTGGTTTCCTCATCCTTCCTCCCCCACCCCCGCGCAGTTTGGCGAGAGCAAATCAGCTCGTAACGAGCCCATCCATCTTTACATCCCTGGTCACTGGCCCACTTGCTCATGCATCTTTCATTTTCTGCCAGAGGTTAACACTGTATATGAAACGCTGAGCTGAGAATTTTAACCGTAGCAAATAAACGCCTGCCAAAACGGATTAAGAACAATAATAAAAAAAAAAAAGAAAGCCAACGAACTTCTCAGTGCTTGAAAATTAAGGAGGAGTGCATGAAAATTAAAGAGGAGTGCTTGAAAATTAAGAAGGACTCGAAGCAAGGCCTGTCTTGTTAGCAAGTTGTCCGGGTTCTTTATTTCCATGCTTGAGAGCAAACCTGAGCATTAAAAGAGAACACTTTTCCCTGCTTCTGTGTCTTTCTGGAAGTGAGCAATATTTATTTTCTGTCCCTGGAACCGAGATAAAGGCTGCAGTGTTGGGGGCAGAAAACAATTTCTGTCTATTTCCTTCCAGTGCTGCCATTCCACACATTGCCTTACTGCTCTGTTTGCTTTGTTCTTGGGCACCAGTTTTCCTTTGGGGAATGTTCTTTGCTCTGATTGCAACTACTTATGCTTTTATTTCTGTATCCTTTCTCTGAAGCATGTGTCAATAAAACACTACTGGTTCTTCAGTACTTTGGCTCCTTTATTATTTCTCTCAGGTATGAATTTTTTGTCTCCTAAAAAGGCATTTTCTCGGCATTGTAAATAGAGTCACTTTCTGGTGAAGAGCCCCAGCAGTAATGAGGCAGGAGTTATATTTCCCACTTTACTGTAATTTTAAATTTCTGCCTCCATTCAAACAGCACTATGAGAATTTGATTCAATTCACAGATGTTGCGTGGCAAAAAATTTAGTCTTAGTTGCTCTTACAACGATCCTGGCTTGGTCCAACGATGGCATAATTTCAGACTCCTCTTATAGAATCATGGAATTGCTCTGGTTGGAAAAGACCTCTGAGAACATTGAGTCCAACCATCAACCCAACCTCACCATGGCCAATAAATCATGTCCCAGAGTGCCATGCCCACACATTACTTGACCACCTCCAGAAATCGTGATTGGGCAACCTATTCCAATGCCTGACTAGGCAAAGTCCTTAATTACAAAGCAAAGTATTTTCTTCTTCATGTTTTAACAAAATAGTTTCATGTCTCCTTCTCTAGAGACTTTCAAAACCCACCTGGACTTTTTCCTGTGTGGCCTGCCCTAGGTGATCGTGCTCTGGCAGGGGGGTTGGAGTTGATGATCTCTAGAGGTCCTTTCCATCCTATGATTCTATGATTTGGCTCTGTGTCAGGCTAACACAGCTACGTTGCTTTGTGTCTGTGGAGAGCAAACCTTGGAGTGGGGTCAAGTTCGTGTCTGTCACAACAAGGTCTGTCAGCGCACCTGTAGGAGCTTTCATCTGGACAACTTTCTTTGTCTCATTTGCCTAATGAAATATAAGGTAAGAGTGACAATTGAAGTGTGGCTTTTGAAATCTGCCTAAATCTGGTTTTCCAACCAGAAGTCACAAAGTGGTGCACTGAAACATATGGAGGGAAAGGTACAATCCTCTGAAAGAACACGAGAAGTAAATACATCCCTGTAAACCAGGTGTTGGAACAGCCTAGCAGATCTGCTGCCCTTCAATGCCTTTCTTCGTGCCATGTCTGCTGATAGAACTCCACTCACTTCATAAACTCAAAAGTGCCATCAGCATTTGACCCAGGAGTTAGTGAGCAGTGACCTGTCCTGAAGTGATCACACCTTAAACACACATGTGTCTCTTTTGCTTTTGTTATTTGAAGAAACTCTGCTGCATTGCAATTATTTTTTCTTTGTGGCAGTAATTCATCCACAGAGGATGTAGATACCTTTCCTAATGAAAATTATTTGGAGCTGCTCTGCTGAAAGCAGCCCTGTGGAGGAAGACCTTGGAGTCCTGGTGGACAGCAAAGTCTACATGGGCTGGTAATGTGCCCTTGTGGGCAAGATAGCCAATGGCATCCTGGGGTGTATTAGGAAAAGTGTGGCCAGCAAGGCTGAGGAGGTTCTTCTCCCCCTCTGCTCTGCCCTTGTGAGACCACGTCTGGAATACCGTGTCCAGGTTTGGGCTCCCCAGTTCAGGAGAGACAGGGACCTGCTGGAGAGAGTCCAGCAGAGAGCCACAATGATGGGTGGAGGACTTGAGCATCTCCCTTATGGAGAGAGACTCAGAGCCTTGGGGCTGTTTAGTCTGGAGAAGGCTGACAGGAGATCTGATCCATGTGTACAACTATCTGAGGGGTGGGTGTCAAGCGGATGTGGCCAATCTCTTTTTGCTGGTCAGCAGCAGTAAGCCAAGGAGCAACACCTAAAAACTGGAACAGAGAAGGTTTCACCTCAACATGAGGAGAAACATCTGTACAGTGAGGGTGACAGAGCCCTGGAACAGGTAGCCCAGAGAGGTTGTGGAGTCTCCTTCCCTGGAGACTTTCAAACATCCTGTGTGAACTACCCTGGGTGATGCTGCCGTTGCAGGGGGGTTGGACTGGATGATCTCTGGAGGTCCCTTCCAGCCCCTAAGGTTCTGTGATTATTTCTATCCTACTCATTTTCCTTTCCTTCTGCTGATCTGATCTGTTTATTTCCCTTTTTTTTTTTTTTTTTTTTTTTTGTCTGCTTTCCTATAAATCCTGCAACCTGACGTGAGAAATACCTCTTTGAATTATGTGTTCTGAGAACTTGACAATCAAATTTGAAGCTGCACCTCGCCGCGACGCCAAAGAGAGCATTTTTCTTGTCAGCGTCAGTTGGAGCAAAAAGCCAGCGAATGTGTGGTTAAAGTTTAGTCACTTGTCAGGAAAAGAAAAGATTAAAAAAAAAAAAAAAAAA
>VWZI01006260.1:47410-64257 GCA_013396835.1 Psilopogon haemacephalus | reverse complement strand
CCAACCCCACCTGGCTACAACCTCCTTTTAGGTAGTTGTAGACAGCAATGAGGTCACCCCTGAGCTTCCTTCTCTCCAGGCTAAACAACTTCAGCTCCCTCAGTTTCTCCTCACAGGGCTGTGCTCCAGGCCCCTCACCAGCTTTGTCACCCTTCTCTGGACATGTTCCAGTACCTCAATATCTGTCTTTGCTTGGTTCTGCCTTGTCTCAGCTCGCAAATGCTGATTGTTACTGGTGTGTACTTCACAGCATCATTTACCTGATCTCTGCTTCCAATACCCAATCTCCTGGATTTAGCCTGGATAGTTCACTCTGCTGTTCACCTCCTCTGACTCCTCTGCCTTGTGTGCTAGTTAATTACCTGTAGACAAAGCCACACTTGATATCTTATCAACTAGAAAGACTGAATTAATCAGCTTTGTTAGGCAAAGGTTATAGCAAGGGGGTGAGCATCCTATCCATCTGCTCACTCATGTCCTGAAGAGCAACCATAACAGAACTCTTAAAAATCCTATTAATGGATTATAGGTCAATAGCCTAGACACTGCAACAGCACTGCAAGGAACTATGGACAAAATGTCTGGGATTAATGGATTTTCCAAAGACTTTTATAAGGTCTTTTATAGATATTTTCTTCTCAAATGCTAATATGTTCAGCAAGTAGAAAAGAAAATGTTGTAAACCACTTTATTCCCTTGATGTGGCTGGGCAAAGCAGGGAGGTGCCTTAAACTATGCAAAAAATAAGGCCTTGACTTGCTCAATTCATACAGAAAGTTCAAGGAGGAAACTTTGGCCTTTTGCCTTCAGAAGTAATCATCCAAGTCATGGAATTATCTCATCCTGACTCACGAGGAGCCTTTGTGCATTGAAATTCAAAAGTTCACTCAGTTTACTACCTGTGACTGTGCTGGTTTGCACTAATTGGAGGATTTGAATGAGAAATTAGACTATAGGCTGAGAAAGGAAAACACTGATGATGCTCCTTCACTCATAGGTTTACTGAAAAAGAAAAAAAATTAAGAAAGTTTAAGAGTTGTAACCCAAACATAGATAAGACAGAGCTGCTTGAGCTTCTCTGGCTGCCACATGTCTCTCCCTACCTTTCTAGCTGGATCTGAATAATTCCACTAACTTCTTTCCTGCTGCCAATGCCCCTGGTTGATCTACCTTCACTTATCTGCTGCGTAAGAGAGATGGTGAAAAAAGATTGGGAAGGGGAGAAGGTGGTAGGGGTGGTTAGAACCCCCTCTAGGGGACTCTGATATCTGAGAGGGCTGCGGTGATTCTGGATTACCTTTTCACGGTATATAGCTGGAAATATCTGTTAGACATTGGAAATATCTGCTTGTATATTGTGCAAAGCTGTAAGTAAAAAGCTTCATTTATTAATTTCCAGCCGACTGAGTTCTAGACTGGGTTCTTTCAAAGCGTGGTGGTGGGGGGAACTGCCAAACCACCACAGTGACCAAGTGGGCAGGAGGCACTGGGGAAAGCATCAGGCAGTTCCCTCTGCTGCCTACCTTTGCCAAGGCGGCTCCCATCTCCAGTGCCTCCGGTCTCTTAGGGAAGTGCTGTCACATGCATGCCAAGGAATTCAGTCAACCTCTTTATCCTTTAATTACGGAAACTTTCTTTTCACTTGGAGCTGCATTGTGACCTGCTCAAATGTTAGGGCTCTAAATGCTTCGTGTTTGTGCTTAGTTTGCAGTAAGCACGGCCATGTGACAGGGTGACCATTTGTCTCCCCTCTTTTTCCTTTCTTTCTTTTTTTTTTTTTTTTTTTTTTTTTTTTTTTTTAAAANATGTAATGGACAGCCTCAACTTAATAGATTCGCTATGAGCTTTTTATTAGTGCACCCTTTTTTTCCTTTTTTTTTTTTTTTTTTTTTTTTTTTTTTTTTTTGTGTCTTGACAACTAGGCTTGACATCTTGAATGGCCACAGTGTACACTCCACATCCAGAATAAGGCACAAAAGGCGCAGAACTGTTTGTCCAATCTTTTGTCCCTTATCCTCAGTAATGGGCAGCAGTTGAAGGGAGCTAAATGGCTAAAGAGGGGAAACTGGAGACTGATGTCGTTGCTGGGAATTTGCTGCTATCTCCGGTGCTGAAATATCACTTTGCTTTTTCAACTTTCTCTCTCGTTGTTCCACAAGAAGGAGGGGCATCTCAGAAGTCAGTGCCGGGACCAGTGCTGTTTAACATCTTTGTCAGCAACATGGACAGAGGAATCAGTGCAGCCTCAGCAAGTGTGCAGATGACACCAAGCTGTGTGGCACAGTCAACTTGCTGGAGGGCAGGGATCCATCCAGAGGGACCTGGACAGGCTGGAAAGCTGTACCCAGGCTAACCTCATGAAATTCAACAAGGCCAAGTGGAAGGTCCTGCACCTGGGTGGGTGCAATCCCAAGCACAACTCCAGGCTGGGTGGTGAGTGGCTGGAGAGCAGCTCTGAGGAAAAGGACCTGGGGGTCTGGGTGGATGAGAAGCTCAACATGAGCCAACAGTGTGCACATGTGGCCCAGACAGCAACTGTGTGCTGGACTGCAGCAAGAGAAGTGTTGCCAGGAGGGCAAGGGAAGGGATTCTGCCCCTTTACTCTGCTCTCCTCAGACCCCACCTGGAGTACTGTGTGCAGTTTTGGAGCCCCCAGCACAGGAAGGACATGGAACTGCTGGAGAGAGTCCACANGGTTGCCCATGGAGGTTGTGGCTACTCCCTCCCTGGAGGTGTTCAAGGCCAGGCTGGATGAAGCCTTGAGCTACCTATTCTAGTGGGAGGTGTCCCTGCCTATGGCGAGGCGGGGTTGGAACTGGCTGATCTTTGAGGTCTCTTCCAACCTAAAGCATTCTATCATTCTATGATTCTATGATCTGTGAGTTCTGAGGATGACTGGGACTCGGTCTGAAATAAATACACTGTCTGCATATTTTCTGGAAAAGGCAGCAGGTTGTAAGTGTTTAAATTATGATATTTGTGCTCTGGAAATGACAAAGTTAGGTTTTCTGTCTAGTTTTTTTGTTTGTTTTTTTTTTTTTTTAATTCAGGGGAGTATTCAAAATTTCTGATCAGAATCGTAGAATCATAGAATGTCAGGGGCTGGAAGGGACCTCCAAAGATCATCTGGTCCAGACCCTCTGCCAGAGCAGGATCACCTGGAGCAGATCACACTGAAACACATCCAGATGGTTCTTGAATATCTCCAGAGAGGGGCACTCCACAGCCTCCCTGAGCAGCCTGTTCAGTGCTTTGTCACCCTCACAGGGAAAAAAATTCTTCCTCAGGTTCACATGGAACCTCTTATGCCTCAACTTCCACCTATTGCCCCTTGTCCTGTTACTGGGCATCATCCAGAAGACGCAGGCTCCAGCCTCCTGGCACTCACCCTGCACATATTTATAAACATGAATGAGGTCACCCCTTAGTTTCCTCCTCTTCAAGCAGCACAGTCCCAGCTTTCTCAGTCTCTCCTCATAAGGAAGATGTTCAACTTCCTTAATCACTTTTGTGGCTCCGTGCTGGACTCTCTCAAGCAGTCCCTCTTGAACTGGGGGAGGCTGAGAACTGGGCACAGTACTCCAGATAAGGACTCACCAGAGTAGAGGAGGAGGAGAAAGTCCCTTAACCTACTAACCACAGTCCTAATACAGCCCAGAATGGCATTGGCCTTCCTGGTCACAAGAGCACACTGCTGGCTCATGCCCATCCTACCATCCACCAGGACTCCCAAATCCTTCTCCCCCTCACTGCTCTCCAGCAGGTCAGTCCCCAACCTATCCTGATCCCTGGGGTGCACGACTCTACTCTTATCCCTGTTGAACTTCATTCAGTTTCTCCCTGCCCAACTCTCCAGCCTGTCTGAGTCTCTCTGAATGACAGCACAACTCTCCCGTGTGGCAGCTCCTCCAACCAGCTTGGTGTTGTCAGCAAATGTGCAGAGCAAGTTTGCTAATAAGCAGAGAAAATTTGGCTGTTCAGTAGATCTTCTAGTTTTTTGAACTGCCTCCATTTCTTCCAAGCTCTCAGCAAAGGAGCAGGCATTGTGTCACACTCTTCAGCCTCTCAGGAGTGAAGGTCTTGGCTCTCAACAAGAATTTTTTGTCTTCCTTGCTGAGGAGTATCCTAGAGAAAGGTGATGCAAAGATTGCCTCCTCTCACAAGGCTCAGGTTCTACAAGTTCCTGGTCTGATCATGTTGCTGAGGTTTCTTCTGCCATCCCAAAAAAAAANATGGAAAGAAAAAAGAAAAGGAAAAAGAAAAAGAAAAAGAAAAGAAAAAATAAAAAGAGAAAAAGAAAAAAAGGAAAAGGAAAATAAAAAGAAAAAAGAGAAAAAGAAAAGGAAAAAGAAATTGAAAAAGAAAAAGAAAAGGAAAAATAAAAGGAAAAGGAAAAAGAAAAAGAAAGAAAAAAAAGAAAAAGAAAAGGAAGAAGAAATTGAGAAAGAAAAAGAAAAGGAAAAATAAAAGGAAAAGGAAAAAGAAAAAGAAAAAAAAGGAAAAAGAAAAAGAAAAAATAAAAAGAAAATGAAAAAGAAAAAGAAAAAATAAAAGGAAGAAGAAAAAGAAATGGAAAAAGAAAAGGAAANAAAAGAAAAAGAAAAAAAATATAAGGAAGAAGAAAAAGAAATGGAAAAAGAAAAAGGAAAAAAAAAGTAAAAAGAGAAAGAAAAGGAAAAAGAAAAACAAAAAAAGGTGGGTGAGGAGGAGTTTACAGAACCCTCTGCCCATCTTCCAAAAGCATAGTTCAAGAGGAGTCTTGGAACTTGGCCAGGAAAAGACATCTCTTATTCCTCACCCTCAAGCAGAGAACCCTGAAGGGAGAATATCAGACAATTGGGTAGGTTTCTTTTATATTCAGGAGCCACACTGAAAGAAGTTGGCAAGCAAAGCTGGAATCAGGCAGAGAAAGTGAGGATGCACCTTTGAAGTGGGAAAGGTCTTTCTCATACCAGCAGCAGTTTCAGGAAAACCAAGGCAGCAACAGTCTCAGCACCATGCTCCTAAGGTTCTTCTGGAGGTGCCTGACCCAGGAACCGACCAAGACTGCTGAGATTTATCTCCAGGGTATGAAAAGCTCTCAGCATGAGCTCATCAGGCTGTGCACCCGGCAGGGTTCACGCAAGCAGCTGTACAGCCCTGGCAGGTTGCACTTAGTTATCACCCTGGCTTTAAATGAGCGTCCAGCCAGCCAGAGGCACTTAATTCTCTTTCTGTCCTCTGTTACTTCAAAAACCCAAATAATACATAAAATCCACTTGTGAACATTCAGACATCTTTACAAAGGTCAAGATTTGCACAGGAATTGCCTTTGAATATCACAAATTCTTTCCTGCCTCCTCATTTCTGGGAAGGCAGATAGATGTAAATCTTAAGAGGTGAACAATACTGAGATTGTCTGAGCAGTTCTGTGTAAATCTTCCTTGACCAATTCCCTAAAAATTGTGTCAGCAATTGTGTTTTGTCAAGGTTTGTTTTCTTTTTCTCCTTTCTTTTCCTTCTTTCTTTTCCTTCTTTTTTTTTCTTTATTTCTTTCTTTTTTGTTCTTTCTTTATTCTTTCTTCTTCTTCTTTTTTTCTTGTCTTTTATTCCTTTCTTTATTCTTTCTTTCTTTCTTCTTCTTTATTTTTTCTTGTCTTTTTTCTTTCTTTTTACTTTTTTCCTTTTTTTCTTCCTTTTTTCTTCTTTCTTTATTTTTCCCCTTTTCTTTTTTAATTCCTTTTTCTTTTATTTTTTTCTTCCTTTTTCTTTTTTTTTCCCATCTTTTTTTCTTTCTTTTTTCTTCCTTTTTATTTCTTTTTTTCCTTCTTTTTTCTTTCTTTTTTCTTTTTTAAAATTTTCTTTCTTTTTTCTTTCTTTTTTCTTTTCTTTTTTCTCCCTTTTTTTTTTTTTTCTTTTTTTCTCCTTTCTTTTCCTTCTTTTTTTTTCTTTATTTCTTTCTTTTTTGTTCTTTCTTTATTCTTTCTTCTTCTTCTTTTTTTCTTGTCTTTTATTCCTTTCTTTATTCTTTCTTTCTTTCTTCTTCTTTATTTTTTCTTGTCTTTTTTCTTTCTTTTTACTTTTTTCCTTTTTTTCTTCCTTTTTTCTTCTTTCTTTATTTTTCCCCNTCTGCTGATCTCTGTCACACATTTCAGCAGAAAGCATATGAGTAACAGTTTGGCTGGAGAGTAGGGCAAAAGGAGGAACCTGCTTTTAAAGAAAGATAATTGACACAGTGAGAGTTCAGGCCAAATCCCTTCCACAAACAGTCCCACTGTAGGCAGTGTGACTTAGTTGTGTGAATGAGGCAAACAGGATTTGGCTCTTGCTGCCATCTTTTGTCACTGGAGAGAGAAAACCACCATAAAATTAAATAGCTACCATCCCCTTCACATTCCTAGTGTAACTATTTTAACTAGAATGCCTCATAAACAGATAAAGGCACTCCTGAGCTTTGGGATGATCATTTCTAAAATGACCATTTAGGACTGGATTATGATTTTACATTTTCACCTTGGAGCTTTTTAAGGGCTGTTGGGGGACATTAAGCTCTAACCTACTGCAGCCTGAGCCAAGAGACAGCGTCCAGCTCAGAGGAACGCTCTGGTTCTGCCGCTGCTAATAGGTAAATGCTTTCAAGAATGGTGATCCGAAAACATCTGATACCCCTGAACCTCTCCAAGCAGCTGGATAATTTCACATTGGTTTCTGTAATATTCTTATGGTAACATTTCCTATCCCCCCCGCGGGGGGGGGAGGGGTTCTGCTCCAATGTCAGAGCCCTCATCTCCTTTTTCCTTTTTAAGTTTCGCGTAATGCGATCGACCGAAATTAAGGCTGGTGTTTACTGTTCAGTTCTTACACACACACACACAGATTCCCACATTCTCAGCGAGATATTATTTCCCTTGGAAATGCTTCTTCCTGGCCCTGCCAGTTGCTGGATGCAATCAGGCAGCGCGGCGTGGGCCAGCATACCAATTAAGCGGCGCGGCTGCGGTGTGCGCCGGCTCCTTCATCAGCGGCTCGATGCTTCATCGGCAAGTGAGTCGTGGGTATTGATAAGGAGAATGCCCGACCCCCACAATGCAGGCAGAATCTATTTCTTGAAAGTGCTTCCAGCCAGCAATTTTGGGGGGGGTGCAGAAAGAGGGCAGGCAACATATAAAATGGCTAGAAAAAAAAAAAAATCATAGAATCATAGAACGGTTAGATTTGAATGGACCTCAAGGATCATCCAACCCCCCTGTGCCAAAGGCAGGGACACCTCCCACTAGAACAGGATGCTCAAGGCCTCATTCAACCTGGGCTTGAACACTTCCAGGGGGGGAGCAGACACAGCCTCCCCAGGCAACCTGTTCCAGTGTCTCTCCACCCTCAGTGTGAAGAACTTCCTCCTAACATCCCGTTTAAATCTCCCCTCTGACAGTTTAAACCCATTACCCCTTGTCCTGTCATTACAAGACCTTGTGAATAGTCCCTCCCCAGCCTTTATCTAAGCCCCTTTCAGGTATTGGAAGGTTGCTAAAAGGTCTCCTTGCAGCCTTCTCTTCTCTCCACCTCCAGCTTTGCTCCATTCCCCTTAATCCTGTCACTACCTGACATCCTAAAAAGTCCCTCCCCAGCCCTCCTGTAGGCCCCCTTCAGACGCTGGAAGGTTACTATAAGGTCTTCTGGAAGCCTTCTCTTCTCCAAGCTGAAAAGCCCCAACTCCTTCAGCCTGTCCTCATAGCAGAGGTGCTGCAGCCCTCTGATCATCTTCGTGGCCCCCCTCTGGACTGGCTCCAACAGTTCCATGTCCTTCTTGTGCTGGGGGCTCCAGAACTGCACACAGTACTCCAGGTGGGGTCTGATGAGAGCAGAGCAAATGGGGAGAATCACCTCCCTTGCTCTGCTGGCAACACTTCTCTTACTGCAGGACACGGTTGGCTATCTGGGCCGTGTGTGTATGCTGTCAGCTCATGTTGAAACTGGAGGAGAGATTAATGGAAGTGAGATCAAGGGGAAAAAAAAAAGAAAAAAAAAAGATATTCAATTAGAACTTGCAGGCCTGGCCACATTACTCTGTGTTACTGTACATCTTGTCATTAAGCAAATCTGTTGCTAAACTGTTGGCATTTGTCTTCATTATGCCACAAAATGGTGTAATGAATAGGTTACAAATATGATGGAGGAAATGCCCTGGAATTATCACAGTGCCTGAGAGTGAAAAATGCCTTACTTTAAATTATTGGTGTGTGGCATCTACCAAGCGCCTAGGCAGATGTGAGGAGTGGAAGGTGATTTCGTTCCCATTCCTGCCTGCAGAGTTTCTGCTCTGCTTTCAAAGGGGTTTGCAGGCTGAGTCCTTCCTTGAAAGCCAGTGTCAGGGATGTGATACACCGGAGAGCAGCATTTGACATATTTCTTAGCTGCAAGGGACTGCCTGATACTCTCATGACTTTGTTCTGCTCCCATCAAACCCTGCCTGGAATATTGTGTACAGTTCTGGAGCCCCCAACACAAGAAGGACATGGAACTGTTGGAGAGAGTCCAGAGGAGGGCCACAAAGATGATCAGAGGGCTGCAGCAGGCTGAGAGAGTTGGGGCTCTGCAACCTGGGGAAGAGAAGGTTTCCAGGAGACCTTATAGTAGCTTTCCATTATCTGAAAGGGGCCTACAGGAAGACTGGGGAGGAACTTTTTAGGATGTCAGGTAGTGACAGAATTAAGGGGAATGGAGCAAAGCTGGAGGTGGGGAGAAGAGAAGGCTGCGAGGAGACCTTTTAGTAACCTTCCAATACCTGAAAGGGGCTTAGAGAAAGGCTGGGGAGGGACTATTCACAAGGTCTTGTAATGACAGGACAAGGGGTAATGGGTTTAAACTGGCAGAGAGGAGATTGAAACTGGATGTTAGGAGGAAGTTCTTTGCAGTGAGGGTGGTGAGACATGGGTATAGTTTGCCTAGGGAGGTTTTGGCTGCTCCCACCCTGGAGGTGTTCAAGGCCAGGTTGAATGAGGCCTTGGGCAACCTGTTCTAGTGGGAGGTGCCCCTGCCTATGGCAGGGGGTTGGAACTAGATCATAGAATGGTTTAGGTTGGAAGAGAGCTCAAAGATCATCCAGTTCCAACCTCCCTGTGCCCTACGCAGGTGGCCCNNAGGCAGGGACACCTCCCACTAGAGCAGGACACTCAAGACCTCGTCCAACCTGGCCTTGAACACCTCCAGGGAGGGATGATCTTTGAGGCCCCTTCCAACCTAAACCATTCTATGATTCTATGAGTCCTTGAGTGACCTAATCTAGTGGGAGGTGTCCCTGCCTATGGCAGAGGGTTGGAACTGGATGATCTTTGAAGTCCTTTCCAACCTCAACCATTCTATGATTCCATGAACCTATTAAATTGTTCAGCTCTTGGAGGCTGTCATGCACTGCTGCAGTTTGGGGCACACGTGTGGCAATGTAGCCATACAGCAGAAGATGTTTTCTGCCTTATGTGTGGAAAAAGCAAAGCACTTGAATGAACATTTCCTCAAATGCTCTGCCTAAATTCTTTCTCTTGTTGTTGGTATCTTTCCCTTGGTTTGCATATGCTACTTAGACGCCAGATCAAATATTTGGATGCGATTTCTCTTCTATATGAGCATCGTTTTAGATGGTGTTAGCTGTAACGATCTGCAGCTATCTTTGCTGCACTGCGAGTGGTAGCTATAATTTTAAGCACATAATATGCTGAAGGTGACAGGATCAGATCTATCATCCGGAGGATAATTCTCCTTTGAAACTTCATAAACGCCGCCAGATCCTTTGTGGTAATGTTTCACTCTTAAATTGCACCGTTTGGAACCAGATGGCTCAGAAACATTGCTAAGGTGATACCAGATCTCTCACCTCTCAGTCATTGCTGGCTTGAATCCAGCCCTGCTGCAGAGTAACCAAAAGTTGCTACCGTCTGGCAGCTGGTTTGTGCCTTAGATGTTTGCAAGTGGACAGGTGTCCACAACAAAAAAAAAACCAACAAACAACCCCAAATCCAAAAGCAACCACTTGGAACAATAGAGGGGTTTAGCAGAGGAGAGTTTCTGGGAACTGAAAACAGAGCAGCTTCTCTGACAGCCACACTTATGTCTTGCAGAATGGAGTCTACAACTCTTTCTGGAGATGCCTACAGTGTGTCTATTCTCCTGCATCGCTTTGGTGATGCTCATGAGCTCCTGTAACTTCTGTCCTGAGTTAGAAAGTCAGCTGCTGGGTTTGGTTGAGAAAAATGTTCATTTTTGCTCACAGTAGCTGGCACTTGGCTACGTATTTGGATTTGTGCTGGAAACAAAGTTGATAATAGAATCACAGAATGGTTTAGTTTGGAAGACACCTCAAAGATCATCCTGTTCCAACCTCCCACCATAGGCAGGGACACCTCCCACTAGATCAGGATGCTTAAGACCTCATCCAGCCTGGCCTTGAACATCTCCAGGGAGGGAGCAGCCACAACCTCCCTGGGCAACCCATTCCATAATGAAAGGACGCGTTTGTTCTTGCTGAGCAGTTCTTAGGTAAAGTCAAGGCCTTTTCTGCTTCCTACCCCACCAGCAGGTAGGCTGGGGGTTCACAAGGAGCAGGGAGGGCACACACATCTGGGACAGCTGACCAAAGGACTATTCCACACCGTATGGCATAATGCTCAGCATGCAAAGCTGGGGCAGTGGTGGAGGGAGGGTGGGAAAGAAGAAAGAGGAGCACACGAGTGACAGTGGTTTTGTCTTCCCAGGTGGCCATTGGGCATCCTGCAGATGACTGAACTGCTTGCTGATTGGAAGCAGTGAGTGGATTCCAGTAGGTCGAGGGAGGTGATTCTCAACCTCTACTCCACCCTGGTGAGACACCACCTGGAGTACTGTGTCCAGTTCTGGAGCCCCTGGGACAAGAGGGATGTGGAGATGCTGGAGCATGTCCAGAGCAGGGCCACGAGGATTCTCCAAGGACTGCAGCACCTCTGCTATGAGGACAGAATGAAAGAGTTGGGGCTGCTCAGTTTGGAGAAGAGGAGGCTCCCAGGTGACCTTCTGGTGGCCTTTCAGTATCTGAAGGGGGCTTACAAAAAAGCTGGGGAGAGACTTTTTAGGCTATCAGGTAATGACAGAACTAGGGGGAATGGAGTAAAGCTGGAGGTGGGGAGATTCAGATTGGATGTGAGGAGGAAGTTGTTCACCATGAGGGTGGTGAGGCCCTGGAATGGGTTGCCCAGGGCGGTGGTTGGGGCTGCATCCCTGGAGTTGTTTGCAGCCAGGCTGGCTGAGGCTGTGGGCAGCCTGCTCTAGGGCAGGGTATCCCTGGGCATAGCAGGGTGGTTGGAACTGGCTGATCCTTGTGGTGCCTTCCAACCCTGACTGATTCTATGATTCTGATTGTACGAGTAGCAAAGTCATAAATGTGGCAGGGCGGAAAAATGTTGCACTCTTCCCAACCATTTCAGCATAGTTATATACCAATTAATTGAGAGAAATGGCACCTGACTGTTTACTTGGTTAGCTTTGTTTGTCTGCATGGCTTTTCTTTTACCTATTAAACTGTCTTTATCCCAGCCTTATGTGTTCTCACATTTCTCTCCCCCCCCCCATCCCACGGGGAGGGGAGGGGAAGAGGCAGCGAGCGGCTGTGTGCGCTGTTTAGCTGCTGGCTGGGGTTAAACCACAACAAACGTGCAGAAGATGAAATGCTATCATGTTTTTCCCTCCCTTTGAAATAAAGCTCTGATCTTTAGAGCTTACAAGTTCGCTCCCTGATGAACAAATAGTTCATTACGGAATCTGTGTTACCGGCAACAGTGTAGGAAAATATTTATAATGATAGGAGGATGCCAGGACCGAAGAAGCAGGATGATCTGTGGGTTTGGTTTTTTTTTGTTTGGGTTTTTTGTTGTTTTTTTGGGTTTTTTTAATCTGTTTCTTAGCACAGCGTGACTGGTACCAAAAAGGAAGGGAAAGTCTCCATTCTGCAGATAGAGCCAGAGGCAGCAATCTATCACTGATAGGAATTAGATGTGTATTTACAAGAAGGATGTGCGCTATGAGATCTAAAACAGTGATTCTGACTACTTATCGTTAATGCCAGGGGGAAAACTTGATGCAGTGATTCATGGTCTGGCCTGGAACATGGGAGGCCCATGTCCTTCTGCTGCTATTGCCTAGAGACTCTTTTTTTTTTTGTGTCTTTGAACTAGTCCCTGTGCTTTAGTTTAGTTACTGCAGAAGAGGGAGGGTATCACTCCCCTTCCTAAACTCGGCAGCGTGAGTTAAGTGCATTCAGGTCTGTGCAGAGTGCCTTGCAGTGATGGCCCCAGCAGGAGCTCTTGTTCAGCAGGCGGAGTTCCTCTTAGACCTCTGAGGACAGAAAAGATTAGTGAGTCTGTCTGTATTAGCATTTTCCGTTTCTTTTCTTGCTCACAGGTCTGTGGTGATCTTGCAGAGTGTGGTGATGGTATCCCCAACCTACAGGTGCAACCAGTTCTGACTGGCCTATGCTGTGCTGCCTGGTTTGGCCAGAAATGCCTTGGTCTGAGCCAGGACCATGAGTCTCCTCCAGGGATGAGCCAGGAGCAGGAAATTATGCATTGCTTGGTGTTACCTCTTTGCCACTGGAACCGTGGTGCAGCCAGCAGAAAAGGCGCCACAGCTGAGACAAGCATGAGTGTGGGTAAGAGCATCCTGGTCTTCAAGTCTCCTCTGTTGGTGTCCCCTCTCAGAGGGCAGAGCACAACTTTTGTACTGGGCACTACTTGCTGAGTGAGTGGAGATGGAGCCCAGATCCTGGGCTGCATCAGGAGCAGTGTGGCCAGCAGGTCGAGGGAGGTGATTTTCCACCTCTACTGTGCTCTGCTGAGACCCTACCTGGTGTCATCCAGTTCTGGAGCCCCTGGGACAAGAGGGATGTGGAGATGCTGGGGCGTGTCCAGAGAAGGGCCATGAAGATGATCAGAGGGCTGCAGCACCTCTCCTATGAGGATAGACTGAAAGAGTTGGGGCTGTTCAGTTTGGAGAAGAGGAGGCTCCCAGGTGACCTTCTTGTGTCCTTCCAGTATCAGAAGGGGGCCTACAGAAAAGCTGGGGAGGGACATTTTAGGCTCTCAGGTAGTGAGAGGACTAGGGGCAACGAAGCAAAGCTGGAGGTGGGGAGATTCAGACTGGATGTGAGGAGGAAGTTCTTCAGCATGAGAGTGGTGAGACAATGGAACAGGTTGCCCGGGGGGGGGAGGTTGGAGCCATTTCCCTGGAGGTGTATAAAGCAAGGCTGGATGAGGTTGTGTCCAGCCTAATCTAGGGTAGGGTATCCCTAGGCATGGCAGGGGGGGATTGGAACTAGCTGATCCTCGTGGTGCCTTCCAACCCTGACTGATTCTATGGTTCTGATTGTATGAGTAGCAAAGTCGTAAATGTGGCAGGGCGGAAAAAAAAGTTGCACTCTTCCCAACCATTTCAGCATAGTTATATACCAATTAATTGAGAGAAATGGCACCTGGCACTGTCAGCGTTCTGAAGTGTCACATATTAGACCCTAAAAAGCAAATGAGACACATATTCATTTTAATTAAAATGTTATCAAGAAGAGCTGTTGACCAAGGAGCCCATTAACAATAATCTGTTATAGGAAGAAGTGAGAGAGTCAATTTATTGAACTGAACTAAAGCACCGACCTGGTAACAACTGCTCACTGAGCAAGCATTTGATCTTTCAGCTTTCCCTGATTAGCACAGGGGGGGTGTTCCCTGAATATTGCAGACTTTTGTCTTCTTCCTCAATACCTCGTGGTAACTTGTAGTAACGGTCTCCATGGTGCAATCAGCATTTGCTCATCAAACTTAAAAGGGAGCTTTCATAGTGGATTCAGCTTGAAAGGAAACATTTATAGGGAGAGATCAGTTGCCAGGTACCATTATTTTCTTTTGTGTCTTTGGCTGTTAAAATCTTTGGACAGGGTGGACAATTTTCCCTGGAGATCTGGAGATTTGGCACACAGAGTCTAGGGCATAAGGGCTGAAGGGTTGCAGTAGAGGTCACTTGCAATAAAAAATGATGTAGCTGCACAAATTTACCTTTTAAGGTTGAAGTAATTAAATTCACTTCTTGGATTGATTAGTGTGTGCTAAGGAGAATTAAGTGCTGTGGTGCCAGAGATTCCTTGAGTATTCTGTCCATGTCCAAGTGGAGGCCAGTGGCAAGCACAGTCCCACAGGGATCAGTCCTGGGCCCAGTCTTGTTCAACATCTCTGTGGGTGCCATGGGCAGAGGCATTGAGTGCACCCTCGGCAAGTTTGCTGAGCACCCCAAGCTGTGTGGTGCAGCAGCCAGGCTGGAGGGCAGAGATGGCATCCAGAGGGACCTGCACAGGCTGCAGAGGTGGGCACAAGCCAACCTCAGGAAGTTCAACAAGGCCAAGAGCAAGGTCCTGCAGCTGGGTCGAGGCAATGCCAAGCACAAATGCAGGATGGGCAGTGACTGGCTGGAGAGCTGCACTGAGGAGGAGGACCTGGGGGTGCCGATGGACAAGAAGCTCAATGTGAGCCAGCAGTGTGCACTTGGAGGGCAGAAAGCCAAGCAGAGGCTGGGCTGCAGCAGGAGTAGTGTGGGCAGCAGGTCGATGGAGGTGATTCTCCCCCTCTACTCCACTTTGGTGAGAATCTACCTGGAGTACTGCAACCAGTGCTGGAGACCCTATTCCAAGAGGGATGTGGACATGCTGGAGAGTGTCTGGAGAAGGGCCACCAGGATGCTCAGTGGGCTGGAGCACCTGTTCTATGAGGACAGACTGAAAGAGTTGGGGCTGTTCAGTCTGGAGAAGAGGAGGCTCCCAGGTGACCTTCTTGTGGTCTTCAAGGATCTGAAGGAGCCCTACAAAAAGGCTGGGGAGGGAATTTTTAGTCTATCAGGTAGTGACAAGACTAGGGCGAATGGAGCAAATCTGGAGGTGGGGAGATTTGGAGTGGATATGAGGAGGAAGTTCTTCACCATGAGAGTGGTGAGGTCCTGGAATGGGTTGCCCAGGGAGGTGTTTGAGGCCACTCCCCTGGAGGTGTTTAAGGCCAGGCTGGATGAGGCTCTGTCCAGCCTGATCTAGGGTAGGTTGTACCTGCCCATGGCAGGGGAGTTGGAACTAGATGATCCTTGTGGTCCCTTCCAACCCTGACTGATTCTATGATTCTACAATTCTTCAGCATGAGAGTGGTGAGAGGCTGGAATGGCTTGTCCAGGGAGGTGGTTGAAGCCCCATCCCTGAAAGTGTTTAAGGCCAGGCTGGATGAGGCTGTGAGCAGCCTGTTTTAGGATAGGGTGTCTCTGCCAACAGTGTTGGAACTAGAGGATCCTTGTGGTCCCTGCCAACCCTGACTGATTCTATGATTCTACGATTCTCTGATTTTATGATTCTATGTCTTTGGGTCGCTTTCAACCCCTAACATCCTGTGAACATGTGAGATTGGCAATTCCTGAACAGATGTTAGCTCAGAACAAACTCCGAGAGTATAACACATTAAAAAAAGGAAATAAAGAAAAAAAAAAAAAAAAGAAAAAAAGAAGTTTTTCCTAAATGTCCAAATAACAGAAGAAATGGCAGTGGGAAGAAATGGCAGTGGGTTTGTTGCCTTCTTACAGGAAGGAGTTCAAAGCTTTGGATTCATCCCGAATCAATCAGCAAGCAAAAGCGCATGGGTTTTGTTGCCATGCAGGGCAGCACACCACAATGTCCCAGAGCCTTCCAGAGCCTGTCTTTCTAAAAGCTCTCTTTTAACAGTTGTGATCCGAGGAGAAAGAATTTTTATAGCCATCCTGCCAGCTTCTCCCTGACAGAACATTTTAGGTGAGAAAATGAATCCTGTCAAAAAGGCACTGATGCCTTTTAAGTTGCGCTGCGGACAATGGGCGAATCTGTCACTTACTGTTCAGGGGGCATGGCGTGTCGAGCCAAAGTGAAAGTCAATGAGATTTAGTGTACTTCAGTCCTGTTCTGAAAACAATATCCACTGCCTTTCTGGCCCAGAAGTTCACCCATGAGTGTGTTTAGGGCAGAAAGAACAGCAGCTGCCGCTGAAATGGAAAAAAAAGATTGACGCTACAATTGATGTGAAGGTTTCTCACGGTTTCGGTGTTGGTGGCCAACATTGTTTCTTTAGAAATCTAGAAGTTTATGAAGATAAACTTCATTCTCTGGATTTCATGCATCAGGAGAAGTGTGGCCAGCAGTGGGAGGGAGGTGATTCTCCGCCTCTATTCCGCCCTGGTGAGACCCCACCTGGAGTACTGCAGCCAGTTCTGGAGCCTCTATTCCAAGAGGGATGTGGAGATGCTGGAGCATGTCCAGAGAAGGGCCACGAGGATGCTCAGGTGGCTGCAGCACCTCTGCTGTGAGGACAGAATGAAAGAGGGCTGTTCAGTTTGGAGAAGAGGAGGCTCTGAGGTGACCTTCTTGTGGCCTTCCAGGATCTGAAGGGAGCCTGCAAGAAATCTGGGGAGAGACTTTTTAGGCTGTCAGGTAGTGACAGGACTAGGGGGAATGGAGCAAAACTGGAGGTGGGGAGATTCAGATTGGATGTGAGGAGGAAGTTGTTCAGCATGAGAGTGGTGAGAGCCTGGAATGGGTTGCCCCTGCAGGGAGGTGTTTGGGGCCAGATCCCTGGAGGTGTTTTTGGCCAGGCTGGCAGAGGCTGTGGGCAGCCTGCTCTAGGGTAGGGTGTCCCTGGGCATGGCAGAAGGGTTGGAACTGGCTGATCCTTGTGGTCCCTTCCAACCCTGACTGACTCTATGATTTCCTCTCCAAAGAGAATCTGAAGGATTCATGTGCTTTATCATGAAATATTTTGGAAGATTTGACAGGAAGAAAATGACTAAAATTAGAAAGAAAA
>VWZI01006260.1:4655-23781 GCA_013396835.1 Psilopogon haemacephalus | reverse complement strand
TATCAGCAGCATCAACAGGTGGTGAGATAAGACTGGGGAAGGGGGGAAAGGTGGTAGGGGGTGGTTGGTTACCCCTCTTGGGGATTTTGATCTCTGGGAGGGGCTGTGGTGTTTCTGTATTACCTTTTCACTGTATATATCTGTGAATACCTGTTATACATTATAAATATCTGCTTGTATATTGAGCATAGCTGTAAATATAAAGCTTCATTTACCAGCTTCCAGAATTCTGAGTCCTAGCCTGGGTTATATCAAAGGTGGGGGTGGGGGGTTGCAGGTAACTGTTCAAACCACCACACACACCTTTAATACTTTGGTCTGGCTACTAACAGCAGCTTTAACAGTACAACTTCTGCATTCTAATCTAACTTTTATGTGCAGTAAAAGGGAGCCGGGGATTATTTACTGTTACTTATAAATAAAACTCTTACATTTCACCATTTTAATCAGAGTTTGCCATGCAATGGTGATACTTTTGAAAGCCTAGCAGCTCCACAAACAGTAAGTGGTAATCATAAAAGCACTTTCAGATTCCAATTGTTCCCATTCTCACAATTTACAGCCTGAGAAGGCAATTGCTGTGTAGGTTGGGGAAGATTTTGAACGCCCTTTAAGCCTAGCCAGGTTCCTCCTGCATATTACTATAATTTATTTTAAGGTATAGCTGTTATCCAGGGCCTTGCTTCCTTGAACACTGCTTTCGAGGAGTCTGGAGAAGAGGAAGCTCTGAGGTGACCTTATTGTGGCCTTCCAGTATCTGAAGGGGGACTACAAAAAAGCTGGGAGGGACTTTCTAGGCTATCAGGTAGTGCCAGGACTAGGGGGAATGGAGCAAAGCTGGAGGTGGGGAGATTCAGCCCGGAGGTGAGGAGGAAGTTGTTCAGCATGAGAGTGGTGAGAGCATGGAATGGGTTGCCCAGGGAGGTGGTTGGAGCCACATCCCTGGAGGTGTTTGCAGCCACATCCCTGGAGGTGTTTGCAGCCAGGCTGGCAGAGGCTGTGGGCAGCCTGCTCTAGGGTAGGCTGTCCCTGGGCATGGCAGAGGGGTTGGAACTGGCTGATCCTTGTGGTCCCTTCTAACCCTGATTGATTCAAGAAAGGTTCTCCTGTCCTTCTGTTCTGCCCTGCTGAGGCCACACCAGAAGTACTGTGTCCCTCCAGCTCAAGAGGGACCTAGAACTGCTTGAGAGAGTCCAGTACAGAGTTACAAAGATGAGGAAGTGAATGAAACATCTTTCTTATGAGGAGAGCTTTAGGGAGCTGAAGCTGTGCTGCTTGGAGGAGACTGAGAGGTGACCTCATCAATGTTTATCAATATGTGCAGGGTGAGTGGCAGGAAGCTGGAGCCAGGCTCTGCTGGGTGATGCTCATGCCAGGTTAAGGTGCAATGGGTGGAAGCTGAGGCATAGGAAGTTTCCTTTAGACATGAGGAGGATTTTTTTTCCCTGCGAGGGTGACAGAACAGTGGAACAGGTTGCCCAGGGGGGTTGTGGAGTCTCCTTCTCTGGAGATATTAAAAACCTGCCTGGATGCTTTCCTGTGTGATCTCTTCTAGGTGGCCCTAGGTGCACTGCAGGGGGGATTGGAATGGAAGATCTATAGAGGTCTCTTCCAGCCCCTGATATTCTATGATTCTGTCATTCTCTCTGCTCTTTTGCCTAGAAGTTATTTTCTTGGTTGCAAATAATAGCCACAGAGAAACAGGAAAATTTATCTGTGTCAGTGCTTCCTTGATATGTGTAAGGCAAAGGCAAACCTCAAGTATTTCCTTCTCTGCTGTGCATTCTGTTGTCCTTGGGGACTGCTGAAACTTTAAATCAGAGCCCTAATTGGCACTCGGATAGCCATGAAATACCAGGAGCTTCAAAAGAAGCTTACAAGAGTGGTTGCTGCCTTTCCCCTGCTCCTTCCTGTGCTGTCCACAGCACACACATAACAAGGATTTGGGAGGCAGAGTTATCAGCCCTAAATCTCGCTGTGCAACCAGCTCATACTTCGTAAGACTTAGACACCCCTGAGCAAGGAGCTGACACCAAAGTCATAAACTTGAAGCAAATTACACTGTGCCAGTAAGTGATTGGAAGTGTGACATGATTTGCCCTGACTCATCTGCTGGTGGGTTTGTTTTTTTTTTTCCTGCTCTGCAGGTAAAGCCTGCAGTGCTTTTAAGGGTTGTGTTGCCATTTGCAGCTTCTAAAAGTCGAGGCAGCTTGCCACAAGTTAACGTGTTCATGGGCCCGTAGCCTGAGTAGTCATGAAGGATGAAAAAAAGCAGCTAAAGGGATGAATGCCACTTGTGGGAGTCTGCAAGGCAGAGAGGGTCCCCACTGGGCTGACACAGTCCCAGGTCTGTCATTTGGAGTTTGCCACTTCAGGGCAACTTGGTTGACTAGCCTCTGCCTCTGCCTCCCCTGCTCCTTCATCTCTTACTAAATCAGAGCAATTTGGTTGATTAACCTCTGCCTCCTCTGCTCCTTCATCTCTTACCAATTCAGAGCAACTTGGTTGACTAACCTTTGCCTCCCCTGCTCCCTCATCTCTTACCAAATCAGAGCAAGTCATTTGACTGACCTCTGTCTCCCCTTCTCCTTCTTCTCTTACCAGATCAGAGCAACTTGGTGGTCTAAATTATTCCTCCCCTGCTCCTTCATCTCTTACCAATTCAGAGCAACTTGTTTGACTAACCTCTGCCACCCCTGCTCCGTCATCTCTTATCAATTAAGAGCAACTTGGTTGACTAGCCTCTGCCTCCCCTGCTCCTTCATCTCTTATCAATTAAGAGCAACTTGGTTGACTAACCTTTGCCTCCCCTGCTCCTTCATCTCTTACCAAATCAGGGCAGCTTGGTTTTGACTAATTCCTGCTTTCCCTGCTCCCTCATCTCTTACCAATTCAAACTGATTTGATTGACTGACCTCTGCCTCCCCTGCTCCTTCATCTATCACCAAATCAGAGCAACATGGTTGACTAAGCACTGCCTCCACCCACTGGTCCCTCATCTCTGGTGGATACTGTATGTATTTTGAGCCTATTGTGTTGTTGGTTTTTTTTTTAACCTGACACCAAGAGTGATTTTTTTATCAGGAAGCCCCCTTCACATCTGTAAGGATCAGGGTAGTAGTGATCAACAGCATTAATCACAGAATTGCAGAATTACAAAATTGACCAGGTTGGGAAAGACCTCTAGGATTATAGAGTCCAACCTACCACCTAACCCTTCTAATTAGAATAGAATAGAATAGAATAGAATAGAATAGAATAGAATAGAATAGAATAGAATAGAATCAGCCAGGTTGGAAGAAACCTCCAAGATCATCCAGTCCATCCTAGCACCTAGCCCTAGCCAATTAACTAGACCATGGCACTAAGTGCCCCATCCAGTCCTTTCTTGAACACCTCCAGGGATGGGGATTCCACCATCTCCCTGGGCATTCCATTGCAATGGCAAATCACTCTCTCTGTGAAGAACTTCTTGATGCTCTATACAGTCCTGCCCTGAGAGTTTTTTAATCCGTTCTATTGCCCCATGCTAGCCTGAGGAAGCAGGAACAAGCACAAGTGGAGCTGTTAGGTTATTTCAGCCTGGCTGGATGCAGACACCAATGATATTAGTTGATGGAAGGCAGATAGATTCATGGTTATTTTTTTTTTTTCACTCCAAATGTTACCTATTCCTTATCTTACAGTACCTAGCACAGCTTCATTTCTCCAGGATAGGATTGCTATCCATCTGCTGGAAGCAGTTCTTGGTGCCTTTTCTTGGCAGGCAAAGGACAGCAACATCTGGGTAACCTAACAGACCATCCAGAACTTGCCCATGTGTGACACTCTGGCACATGACAAGTAATCCAGATGGTGATGTGGTGTGATGTGGAGAGAACAGAGTCCATCCCTCCCTTCCTCCCTCCATCTCTCTGTCTCTTCTGATGTTGGAACCTCGACAACAGTAAGGTACCTTTTACATTTGTGAAGTAGGAAGTGCCCATTTTGCAACATTGTCATTTCCTGAGTGAAAGCTGCATTTTGATCTGGGGTTCCTTGTTTGAGGAACACTTTGTCAGGTCTAATTGGTGTTGTGCTGTGGGGTAGGGGGAAGAGCTAAAACATTACCCACTTAGTTTGTTAGTTACTGTGTAGCTGTATACACAGAATCAGTCAGGGTTGGAAGGGACCACAAGGAACATCTAGTTCCAACCCCCCTGCCATGCCCAGGGACAGCCTACCCTACATCAGGCTGCCCACAACCTCATCCAGACTGGCCTTAGACACCTCCAGGATGTGGTCCCAGCCACCCCCCTGGGCAACGCATTCCAGGCTCTCACCACTCTCATGCTCAACATCTTCCTCCTCACATCCAATCTGAATCTCCCCACCTCCAGCTTTGCTCCATTCCCCCTAGTTCTCTCACTACCTGAGAACCCAAAAAGTCCCTCCCCAGCTTTTTTGTAAGCCCTCTTCAGATACTGGAAGGCCACAAGAAGGTCACCTGGGAGCCTCCTCTTCTCCAGACTGCACAGCCCCAACTCTTTCAGTCTGTCCCCATGGGAGAGGTGCTGCAGCCCTCTGAGCATCCTTGTGGCCATCTTATAATAGGGGCTTCAAAACTGGATGCAGTACTCCAGGTAGGGTCTCAGCAGAGCAGAGTATGAGGGAGAATCACCTCCCTGGCCCTGCTGGCCACCCTTCTCCTCCTGCAGACCAGGCTTTGGTTGGCTTTCTGGGATGCAAGTGCATACTGCCATATCCATCCTTATGTTATTCAGCAGTAACTTGGTTTTACTTCCAATTTTTTTTTTTTTCCTTTTTAACTGGAAACTCAGAATCCACACTGCACAGCTTGAACGAAGAGTAACTTTCAATTATTCATCACTTTCATTCCATCAAGAAAAATATGTACCTTCTTTCATAGTAGTGCAGTACTTTGAATGAAGTAATAATGCAGCAAATATTGCTTTTTGACAAATGGAAGAAACAGCATTTTATAACACTGTAAAAAGTTTTGCCACTCACGAAGGCATTCGTTTGCTGGAAACTTTGCCTTCCTTGGCACAAAGTCTTCTGCATCCACTGCAGCCACTTTAACTTTTAATGCTATTCCTATTTTCATAGATTCATAGCATGGTTTGAGTTAGAGGGGACCTAGTTTCAGCCCCCCTGCCATGGGCAGGGACTCTCACCACTAGATCGAGGTGCTCAAGGCCTCCCCCAAGCTGGCCTTGAATACCTCCAGGGAGGACACATTCATGACCTTCCTGGACAACCTGTTCCAAGGTTTCACCACCTTTATTGTAAAGAATTTCTTCCTGATATCCAATCTAAAGCTACCCTCCTCAAGCTTCAGTCCATTCCCTCTTGTCCTGAAACTACAAGCTCTTGTGAAAATTCCTTCCCCTACATCTCCTGTAGGTCCCCTTCAGGTACTGGAAAGCTGCTCTAAGGTTTCTCTTCTCTAATCCAGGTTGAACAGCCCCAACTCTCACAGCCTGTCCCTGTAGGGGAGGTTCTTCAGCCTTCTATCATCCTCATGGCCTCCTTGGGACCCATCCCAGTAGTTATAGAATCACAGAATCAGTCAGGGTTGGAAGGGACCACAAGGATCATCTAGTTCCAACCACCCTGCCATGCCCAGGGACACCCTACACAGCCCACAGCCTCATCCAGCCTGGCCTTAAACACCTTCAGGGATGTGGCCTCAACCACCCCCCTGGGCAACACATTCCAGGGTCTCACCACTCTCATGCTGAAGAACTTCCTCCTCACCTCCAATCTGAATCTCCTCACTTCCATCTCTGCTCCATTTCCCCTAGTCCTGTCACTACCTGAGAGCCTAAAAAGTCCATCCCCAGTTTTTTTGTAGGCTCCGTTTAGATACTGGAAGGCCACAAGAAGGTCACTTAGGAATTTCCTCTTCTCCAAAGTGAACAGCCCCAACTCTTTCAGTCTGTCCTCATAACAGAGGTGCTGCAACCCTCTGAGCATCCTTATGGCCTCCTTGTGTTGGAGGCACCAGAACTGGGTGCAGTGCTCCAGGTGGGGACTCACAAGAGCAGGGTAGATGGGGGGAATCATAGAATGACAGAATGGTTTAGACTGGAAGAGGACCTCAAAGATCATCCAATTCCAACCCCTCTGTGCCATAGGCAGGGACACCTCCCACTAGAACAGGTCACTCAAGGACACATCCAGCCTGACCTTGAACACATCCAAGGAGGGAGCAGACACAACCTCCCTGGACAACCTGTTCCAGTGTCTCACCACCCTCACTGTGAAGAACTTCCTCCTAACAGCCAGTTTAAATCTCCCTTCTGCCAATTTGAACCCATTCCCCCTCATCCTGTCATTACAAGACCTTGTGAATAGTCCCTCCCCAGACCTCCTGCAGGCCCCCTTCAGATACTGGTAGGCTGCTATAAGGTCTCCTTGAAGCCTTCTCTTCTCCAGGCTGAAAAGCCCCAACTCTCTCAGCCTGTCCTCATAGCAGAGCTGCTCCATCATCGTGGCCCTCCTCTGGCCTCGCTTCAGCAGTTCCATGTCCTTCTTGTTTTGGGGGCTCCAGAACTGCACACAGTACTCCAGGAGAGCAGAGTAAAGGGGGAGAGACTCTCTCAGGCTGTTCTCATAGCAGAGGTGCTGCAGCCCTCTGATCAATGGCAAAGTGATAGCACTTATCGGGAATGCAAATGTGGCATTTGTTCAGCTTAATGTGGATGCCTCTGCACCAGGCAATGACACCTGAAGTGCCAATTAGGATGCAGCCATGGTTCAAAAACAAAAAAAAAAAAAACAAACCCAAACCCATTCCCCCTTTCTTTTCAGCTGATATGACATTTCTGTGTCGGGTCTTTTTCTTCCAGAGAGCGACTGTGCTGCAAGCCTACCTGCACAGAAACTGCCAGGCTGGCTGGAGATTTTCTTTCAGCTAAAAGCCTGCTATTGTGCCAGGCATTCAATATGGAAGTGCTCTGCCTGTAATGTGTTTTTATTGTGGCAGGAATCTAAAGAGCTGGTGCCATATAGGTCAATCAGCGTTAAGAATGACAGCAGTTGTTATCTGCCAGTGAGGCCAGCAGTATGATCATAATGTTTATTGCACATCGGGGTTGTTGGGTTGTGGTTTGGGGTTTTTTATTTTTTTCCCCTTTCAATGATTTTTATGCTATCATTTGGGAAGATGAATGAAATGGCTCTCTAGCAGGCATGAATGTAAATAAATTAAACATTAAGAACCCGCGAGTCCTAATCATCCTTCTTTAAGATTGCACTAAATGGTTGCAATCAGCGCAATAGATGAGAGATTGCCTTAAATTGCTCTCCCAGACACTATATCATTGCCAGCTCAACGAGGTTCACATGCATTACAAAACAGCTCAGGTTGAAGGAGCAGCTGGGATGCCTCGTAGACATTGCATTAGCTGAGAGGAATATACTGGTCATGTACCACTGCTTACAGTCCTTTATATTAGCATACAGGGAGCAACAAAGAGAAACCCAAACAAATAAACAAGGCAAAACCTGGACTCTTTTGTTCCAGGGCTCTGCTCTTGTTGTAGGTTTGGATTAATACGTGCCATGCTTTAGAAGATCATAGAATCATAGAATCATAGAATGGTCTAGGTTGGAAGAGACCTCAAAGATCATCCAGTTCCAACCCCCCTGTGCCATAGGCAGGGACACCTCCCACTAGATCAGGACGCTCAAGACCTCATCGAGCCTGGCCTTGAACACATCCAGGGAGGGAGCAGACACAACCTCCCTGGGCAACCTGTTCCAGGGAGGTTGTGTCTGCTCCATCCCTGTTCACAAGGTTCTGTAACTATTCGCAAGGTCTTGTAACCATTCATAAGGTCTTGTAATGATTCACAAGGTCTTGTAATGACAGGATGAGGGGGAATGGGTTTAAACTGGCAAAAGAGAGATTTAAATGTGATGTTAGGAGGAAGTTCTTCACAGTGAGGGTGGTGAGACACTGGCACAGGTTGCCCAGGAAGGTTGTGGCTGCTCTCTCCCTGGATGTGTTCAAGGCAAGGCTGGATGAGGTCTTGAGCGACCTGATCTAGTGGGAGGTGTCCCTGCCTATGGCACAGGGGGGCTGAAACTGGATGATCTTTGAGATCTCTTCTGACCTAAACCATTCTATGATTCTATGGTTCTAAGTTCTTCACAGTGAGGGTGGTGAGACACTGGCACAGGTTGCCCAGGAAGGTTGTGGCTGCTCTCTCTCTGGAGGTGTTCAGGGCCAAGCTGGATGAGGCTTTGAGAGTCCTGATCTAGTGGGAGGTGTCTCTGCCTATGGCACAGGGGGGTTGGAATTGGATGATCTTTGAGGCCTCTTCCAACCTAAACCATTCTATGATTCTATGATTCTAAGTTCTTCACAGTGAGGGTGGTCAGACACTGGCACGGGTTGCCCAGGGAGGCTGTGGCTGCTCTCTCTCTGAATGTGTTCAAGGCCAGGCTGGATGAGGTCTTGGGTGACCTGATCTAGTGGGAGGTGTCCCTGCCTATGGCACAGGGGGGGCTGAAACTGGATGATCTTTGAGGTCTCTTCTGACCTAAACCATTCTATGATTCTATGCAGCAGCATATAGCACCAGTTGCAGTGTCTCCTCTGCTCTTTCATTCAGCCTCTGCTGATTTTTTATTTTTCATAAGGATGTTATTGGAAATTCACAGGGCAACAACAACAACAACAAAAAAATAGATGACAGGTTGGGGAATGAGAGGAGGTTTTGTTGCTGCTATGAGGAGAGAGTAAAGGCTCTGTGATCTGGGTAGCAGATAGGCAGTATCTGAGAAGCTGTCAGCAGAGGATGCCAAGGCTGGCTTTTCAGGAGCTGACCTCTTATTCTGCTGGTACAAATCCACAAATTAAATTGTGTGAGCAGCTAGGTCAGGGAGAGGGAGAGACTCCTGAACCCGTCTGACCCAAGGTGCAGGCACAAAAGTGAACCTGAAATAGAGGGGGTCTCAGGGTCAACAGAGGCAGATTGGAAATCTGTCACTTCAAGTCTTTAAATTGCAGCGTGGGGAGCACAATTAAAACTGTGGCTGTTGGTGTCCACTGCTGCCAACAGTAGGAGCAGCTTTTCCTTTCATTTAAGGGCAATCTGGCCCAGAATTATTTTGTTACTGATGATGAGCTGGTCCCTGGCAGCGTGGCACTGCCTTGGTTGGGTGCTCCAACCAGCCCTTCAGTGCAGCCAGCTGCAGCCCCAGCACTCAGCATGAGGTTGGGGCTGGGGGAAGGGTCTGAATTCAGATCCTGCAGGACAGTTGCGGTTTGCCCCCACCACCCCATGAGCTCGCTGTGACCAGCCCTACCTGGACCCATGGCTTCATTATCTCCTGCTTCTCTGCCCTTATGTCCATGGTTTGCCATCAGCAGAATCATAGAATCATAGAATGGTTTATCTTGGAAGAGACCTCAAAGGTCATCCAGTTCCAAACCCCCTGTGCCATAGGCAGGGACACCTCCCACTAGAACAGGTCGCTCAAGACCTCATCCAGCCTGGCCTTGAACAAATCCAGGGAGGGAGCAGCCACAACCTCCCTGGCCAACCTGCTCCAGTGTCTCACCACCCTCACTGCGAAGAACTTCCTCCTAATATCCTGTTAAATCTCTCCTCTGCCAGTTTAAACCCATTACTCCTCATCCTGTCATTACAAGACCTTGTGAATAGTCTCTCCCCAGGTCCCCTGTAGTCCCTCTTCAGATACTTGAAGGGTGCTATAAGGTCTCCTGGAAGCCTTCTCTTCTCCAAGTTGCAGAGCCCCAACTCTCTCCGCCTGTATTCATAGCAGAGGTGCTCCAGCCCTCTGATCATCTTTGTGGCCAAAAAGGAAAAAACAACCCTAGACCAAACACTTGCAGCTTGTTTTCCACCCTAGGTCTTAAAATTTCCTCCTGCCACCAGCAAGTGGGTGACAAGGCTGCACCATGCATCACCAGGGATGACTCTCACATCATAGAATCATAGAATGGTTTAGGTTGGAAGGGAATCATAGACTAGACTGGACTAGAATAGAATAGAATAGAACAGAACAGAACACAATGCAATACAATACAATACAATACAATACAATACAATACAATAAGCCGGGTTGGAATGAGACCTCCAAAATCATCCAGTGCAGCCTATTATCCAGCCCTATCCAATGGCACTAAGTGCTCCATCCAGGCTTTTCCTGAGCACCTCCAAGGATGGTGACTCAGAATACAATGGTTTAGGTTGGAAAGGACCTCAAAGCTCATCCAGTTCCAACCCCCCTGTACAATAGGCAGGGACACCTCCCACTAGAACAGGTGGCTCAAGGCCTCATCCAACCTGGCCTTGAACACCTCCAGAGAGGGAGCAGCCACAAGCTCCTGTGCTGATTTCCAGACTCTATTGTCCTATTAAGAATTTCAAATGTAAGTATTTTTAGATTTCCTTTTCTCTTTCCCCAGCCACTGCTGCTGAGTGAATGTTACTCATCTTTCTCCTCAGCCCTCTTGCCTTCAGTGAAGGATTTTTTTGTTACCCAGCTCACTGCACAGTATGTTTCATGAGGACTTTCCATGTGTGCAGAGAGGAGGGCAGGAATTAGCATTGTGCAGCCCACACAACATTTGATGTCCACCTCTTCCATGAACCATACCACGACCTCCTTCTTGTGTTCTGCTGCTGCCTCCAAGGATGCTGGCAGAAGCCTGGACAGAAATGCTTCTTTTGGGAGGCAGGGAAGAGGGGGATTAAAATCTGACATTTCAGTTTGTGTTGGTTTTGACACCTTCACCTTGATCCAGAGCTTTAGTAAAAAAAGTGATTCTGAATCCAGATGATCTGGCACTCAGGTATCTGAAGATACAAACTGAGGTTTCCTCAGGTGCAGAAAATGGGTTCTTATTCCTGTATTGTTCCTGTATTGTTTGTCTTAAAATTTATTCTTAGCATTCCTTGAGTATCCAGAGCTGAAATGCTGCTTATTACCTAACTGGATGGTGTTTAATGCTTAGATATTGTATCTCTTCACCACAGGAAGAGAAAACAGTGGAGGAAAGGAAAACCTCCATCCTCAGCTTTTATCCAATCTTTTCCAGTGACTATTTAACCTGTAAAGCAGTTCGTGGTGGCCTGGTTTGGTGCTGTTGGTTTTGTCATACTGCAAACTCATTCAGTAGCTTTTACTCAAAAGCAGACAGGAACCAGACAGGTCGTAGCCTACACAAGTATCAAAAAAAATACACTTGAGTCAGCATCTGGATACGTAGCCCATAATTTCATGCTCTTCCCTGTCCAATATTCCTTTTCAAAGAGTGACATCTAAATCTTTCCTGAAATGTCTTGACATTCAGTAGAAAAAACCTGCAGTGTGATAGCTCTTTCAAGTCGCAGTGGGAGACAGACAGATCACAGGATCACAAGATGTCAGGGATTGGAAGGCACCCAAAGAGATCATCCAGTCCAAACTCCCTGCCACAGCAGGACCATACAATCTAGCCCAGGAACACATCCACACAGCCTTGAAAGGCTCCAGACAAGGAGACTCCACAACCTCTTCGGGCAGCCTGGGCCAGTGCTCTGGGATGCTTCCAGTAAAGAAGTTGCCCCTTGTGTTGGAACCTCCTGTGCTGCAACTTACATCCATTGCTCCTTGTCCTATCCCAGGGAGCAAGTGAGCACTGCCTGTCCCCCTACCTTGTGACCAGCCCTCAGATGTTTATAAACTTCTATTAAATCCCCTCTCAGTCTTCTCTTCTGCAGACTCAGCAGCCCCAGGTCCCTCAGCCTTTCCTCATCAGGCAGTGTTGCAGTCCCCTCAGCATCCTCGGAGCCTTCCGCTGGACCCTCTCCAGCAGATCCCTGTCCCTTTTAAACTGGGGACTCCAAAACTGAAGGCAGTACTCAACATGAGGTCTCAGATATTTATCAACATTTATTAAATCCTCTCTCAGTCTTCTCTTCTCCAGACTAAAAAGTCCCAAGCCTCTCAGCCTCTTCTCATCAGGCAGTGCTCCAGTCCCCTCAGTGTCCTCATAGCCCTCTGCTGGACCCTCTCCAGCAAATCCCTGTCCCTCTTAAACTGGGGAGTCCAAAACTGAAGGCAGTACTCAAGATGAGGTCTCAGATATTTATCAACATCTATTAAATCCTCTCTCAGTCTTCTCTTCTCCAGACTAAAAAGTCCCAAGCCTCTCAGCCTCTCCTCATCAGGCTGTGCTCCAGTCCCCTCAGCATCCTCATAGCCCTCTGCTGGACCCTCTCCAGCAAATCCCTGTCCCTCTTAAACTGGGGAGTCCAAAACTGAAGGCAGTACTCAAAATGAGGTCTTAGATATTTATCAACATTTATTAAATCTCCACTCAGTCTTCTCTTCTCCAGACTAAAAAGCCTCAGGTCCCTCAGCCTGGAACGCCCCTGGAATTTTTTTGTAGTATTAGTCACCCTTTCTGGTGGGCCAAAAAGCGTGGCAAGGAGCAGCAAGGTTATCACATAAGACTTCACCAAGTGATTGCAGAACATATACTGACTCACCCCATAAAGGGGACAAACTTAATCCTTGTCTCATAACTGCAGGGGGGGAAAAAAAAAAGAATGATAGGTCCCCTTTAGTTCTCCCTGCAACTCGTGATCGTGGCAAGCCTCCTTATCATTGTGTGTCTGTGGTGTCTAGTGGTTATTAAATCCTCAACTAATCCTAAAATGCTCCCAAGAGAAGTGCTTTTTTTTGAACCCAACAAGAAGTTTCTCTCTGGATTCAGACATTTCTCAGCCTGCAGAGGACTTTCTGGCACAGGAGTCAAGACATTGATGGATTACACAGATTGCAAGGAGACATCATCTGTGTTTGGTAAGCAGCAGCTGCAATTGTAGCCTACAACATTTTGCCTGTTTGTTTGGGTTTTTTTTTTTTCATCATCTGTGAGATGGAAGTATCAGTGCTGCAGAAAGCTTCTGACTCCAGTCTGTAAAATGAGAAGTTTTAAGATCCTGCAATTCTCACTGAAGTTAATGGGCTGGGGAGGGACTATTGGCAAGGTCTTGCATTGATAGGATGAGGAGACCTTAAGGTAGCCTTCCAATATCTGAAAGGGACCTACAGGAAGGCTGGGGAGAGACTATTGACAAGGGCTTGTAATGACAAGACGAGGGGTAATAGGTTTAAACTGGCAGAGGGGAGATTGAAACTGGATGTTAGGAAGAAGTTCTTTAGAGTGAAGGTGGTGAGACACTGGCACAGGTTGCCCAGGGAGGTTGTGGCTTCTCCCTCCCTGGAGGTGTTGATGCCCAGGTTGGATGAGGCATTGAGCGACCTGATCTAGTGGGAGGTGTCCCTGCCTATGGCACAGGAGGTTTGGAACTGGATGATCTTTGAGGTCCCTTCCAGCCTAAACCATTCTATGATTTCTCAGCCTGCAGAGGACTTTCTGGCACAGGAGGTGTCTGAAAAGGGAAGATATTGATGGACTACACAGATTGTGGCTTCTCCCTCCCTGGAGGTGTTGATGCCCAGGTTGGATGAGGCGTTGAGCAACTTGTTCTAGTGGGAGATGTCCCTGCCTATGGCACAGGAGGTATGGAACTGGATGAGCAGGGCAGAAATGACTCTTACTCCTTTTGAAGAGTAAGAATGAGGATACTGCACACTGATTGGATGTTTACTAGTGCACATAGTAAAATGCTAGGGGACTGAGGGCTGAAGAGGGTCTCTTGACAAGAGCTTCTAATGACAGAACAAGGGGTAATGGGTTTAAACTGGCAGAGGGGAGATTGGAACTGTATGTTTGGAAGAAGTTCTTTGCAGTGAAGGTGGTGAGACACTGGCAAAGGTTGCCCAGGGAGGTTGTGGCTTCTCCCTCCCTGGAGGTGTTGAAGGCCAGGTTGGATGAGTCCTTGAGCGACCTGTATTCAGCACTTGTGAGACCACACCTCGAGTACTGTGTCCAGTTTTGGTCACTACAGTTTAGGAGGGACATTGAGGTGCTGGAGTAGATGCAGAGAAGGGTGATGAGGCTGGTGAGAGTTCTGGAAAACATGGCCTATGAGGAGCAGCTGAGGGAACTGGGGTTTAATCTGGAGAAGAGGAGGCTGAGAGGAGACCTTATTGCCCTCTACAACTACCTAAAAGGAGGTTGTGGTGAGGCTATGGTCTAGTGATGAAGGATGCTGGGCTGAAGGTTGGACTGGCTGATCCTGGTGGTTCTTTCCAACCATAGTGATTCATAGTGATTAGATGTTGGTTTAGTCAAGGACCTGTCAGTGTGAAATTAGTGATTGGACTCAATGATCTTGATGGTCTTTTCCAATCTGGGAAATTCTGTGATTCTGAGATTCTGTGACTTGTTCTAGTGGGAGGTGTCCTGCCTGTGGCACAGAGGTGTTGGAACTGGATGAGCTTTGAGGCCCCTTCCAACCTAAACCGTTCTATGATTCTTAAGGACACATCAAGCTGCCACAGAGTGAGACCTACATTATCTTTCCATTAACACTAGCTATGACATTTGGGTAGCCTGCTGCCCTTTGATTTGTGTAATGCTTTAATTTTTTTTTTATCTTACAGGGAAAAAAAAAAAATGCATTAGTTCTAAGCATGAGAGCTGCCAACATAACAAGTACCACTTCTACAGGCAACAGTTTGCTATCTGCTGAAAATAGACAGGACAGATAATCCTAACACCTTTGTCAAATTATTTTTCCCCGGAATTTAACTGCACCAAATTTGGGTTGTTTTGTTCCAGAAACTAACGGCAGAAGTTAGAGATTTCCTAACTTCTGCAGGCACCTGCAGTGCTGCAGGTGTAGCTGGCACTGTTCAAATGGGATTTTTGTCCCAATTTATGAAGCGATTTATAGAATCATAGAACGTCTTGCACTGGAAGGGACCTGAAAAGATCATAGAATCATAGAATCACAGAATGGTTTAGGTTGGAAGGGACCTCAAAGATCAGCCAGTTCCAACCCCCCACCATAGGCAGGGATACCTCCCACTAGAACAGGTTGCTCAAGTCCTCATCCAACCTGGCCTTGAACACCTCCAGGGAGGGAGCAGCCACAACCTCCCTGGGCAACCCATTCCAGTGTCTCACCACCCTCACTGTGAAGAGCTTCCTCCTAACATCCCATTTAAGAGGAAGATCATCTGGTCCAGCCCCCCTGCCAGAGGAGGATCACCTAGAGCAGATCACACTGGAATGCAGCCAGGTGGTTCTTGAATGTCTCCAGAGAGGGAGACTCCACAATCTCCCTGGGAAGCTGGTCTCAGTGCTCTGAATTTCAGAGGTTTATTGCTTCAATTACTGATCAGGCAAACAAGGTCAACCCTGGTAAAGTATTGTGGTGTACAGAGGAGTCCCAAAATGATTCTGTATGAAGGGTTAGCAAATACTTGAGATAATGCCGACGGTCCAGAGCAGGAGGATGCAACAGTGGCTTGATGGATGTGATGACAGACTGAGATTCAGATTCAGTGGTTGTTAAGTTCTTAACAGAGCCTCTCAAAGAAGCGAGAGTTGCCAATTCCCAACGCAGCTAAGAGCAGCCTGTCTTTCTGCATTTCCACATCACTGGCTTTGGAAGTCTCAGAGTTCTTTTGTTGCTGCAGTTTGTCATTGTTTGAATGCTTTCTAAATTCAGTTCAGGTCGTTTCTGACACGAGGTATCCATGTTCTCCTAGGAAGCGGTTTGAAGGTGGTGTCTGTGGTCTGCAAAAGGAGCTTCTCAGACAAATCCTGCTCCAAGGGAGCGCTGAAAATGATGGAGGGCACCCTAGCAAGATGAGACAGTCCATCTTCCATTTACCTGTGCAACACTTAGGGAAGAGAGCAGGAGGAATCGAGGATATTAGTGTCTTGTGCTCCTCTAGTAGAAGTGATTTTGCTGAGTGCAGCTGTGATTAGGCTGCAACAGAGTTGCATAAGGGTGGATATTGCAGGCATTGGTGGCTGGTACTCTAAAAGCTTTGTGATATACATCCAGGTCCTTGAGGCTGTACCTAGGCAACTAAAGGGAAAATGTGTAAAAAGGGATAAGCAAGTCCTGTCCTCTTTTCAAAACAGGTGGAGAGCAGTGAGAGGGAATGAGGTGGTGAAAGCCTGTTTCTACAATGCTAAAGACCTTGAAATATGTGCTCTGGTTTTGGCAGGGAGAGGTGGAAATGAAAATAGGTCCTGGCGAGAAAGACAGAGCAGCAATGCACCTATGTAAGGCATTGAAGTGATGATGGGGAAAAGGCTGTGCCATGGCTTGCAACTACACGCTGCAGAATCCTTCCTAATGAAACAGGATAATGCCTCCCAAAGGGAATATCCTCCTGCCCAGAAGTGCCAGCTCAACCACACGTATGTGACAGCTCTGTGAGTTGAGGCAGGAGACTCCACAACTTTCTCTTCCTCTTCTCTTTCTGGGTTAATTTTTGAACCAATTAAGCTCGAGGCTCGTTTGCTGGGTGGTGCAGAAACCACCCTGCTGATTGTGCTGAAATGGGTGTGGGTGATTAGGCTGGGAAGTGGCCAGGAGAGCTGAGACTCTCTTTCAAGGTGTTGGCACCAGTCATCCTCCCTTGTGCACTCTCAATTGGCCTGCAGGTCTACAAAAGCAGGGTGTCATCAGTTCCTGTGTATGTGTATTGCTTGTGTCGTTTTAGACTTCCACTTGACTGCAGATTTTTAATTGCTGTAGCTTTGTCTGACAGGGGAGGAAGAGCTTTTTGTCTCTCCCAAAGTTGTAGCTCCAAGCACAGACAGCATTAGACCAGCACCACAGCACCTGCTGCCAGCAGCTCACACTGATAAAAGTGCTCTCTGTGGGCACATCTGTGCTCATGCCTAGCTTTGAATCTGGAATTCTTGAGGTCACACACATGCAGGGGATTTATCCATCCTCAAATGATCATCAGGTTGGCTCACACTGCTGGGAAACTGCATTTATGATCCCTGCCAGCTGCACAAGTGTTGGTTATATCTGCTGGGGATGCTATTTGCAAAGTGTGCCTAGTGCTAGGGCTAAAATTCAGGTCATCTGATGCAATTGTAATGTTGATGCCACGTTTTGAGATGATCAGACCAGGTTAGAAGAGCAGATAGATGCTGTTAGCTCAGGGATCATTTCCATTCCTCACAATTCATCCAAGAATTCCACAAATCCTCCTTTTACAAAGTCCCTATAACCTCCCACAGAGTGGTTAGACATTTCTATGGAGCAGCAGTTCTAGGGAACTAAGGATGAGAGAAAGGAAGAGAGAGGGAAAATGTTGTAGTAGACCTAAAGGGTCAAAATAGGCCTATACAGAGTGTGCCTAGTGTTAGGGCTAAGATTCAGGTCATCTGAGAGTAGTAAAGAAGTAATGTTAATGCCATGTTTTGAGATGACCAGACCAGGTTAGAAGAGCAGACAGATGCTGTTAGCTCAAGGATCATTTCCATTCCTCACAATTAATCCAAGAAATCCACAAATCCCCATTTTCCAAAGTTTGAGAGATAGAGTGGAATCAAGGATGAAAGAAAGGAAGAGAGAGGGGAAAGTGTTGTGGTAGACCTGAAGGGTCAAGATAGGCCTGTGCAGTGTGCCTAGTGCAAGGGCTAAGATTCAGGTCATTTGAAGCTGGTAGAGTAGATGCAATTGTGATGTGATGCCACATTTTGAGATGACCAGACCAGGTTAGAAGAGCAGATAGATGCTGTTAGCTCAAGGATCATTTCCATTCATCCAAGAAATTCACAAATCCTCCTTTTCCAAAGTTTCTATGACCTTCCACAGAGTGGTTAGACATTTCTATGAAGCAGCATAGAAGAGAGATAGAGGGGAACTAAGGTTGAGAGAATTGAAGAGAGAGAGAGAGAGAGGGGGGTAAGTGCGCATGAAAAAGAAAGAAAGAGGTAAAAGATAGTGAGAGAGAAAGAGAAAGAGAAAAAGAAAGGAAGAGAGAGGTAAGGGGGGAAGAAAAAGAAAGAGGAAAGAGAGAGGAAGAAAGAAAAAGAGAAAGGAAGAGAGAGGGAAAGAGGTGAGGGGAAGAGAAAAAGAAAGAAAGAGGAAGGAGAGAGAAAGAGAAAGAAAGAGAGAGGGAAAGAGAGAGTTAAGGGGGAAAGAAAAAGAAAGAGGAAAGAGAAAGAGAGAGGTAAGGGGGGAAGAAAAAGAAAGAAAGAGAAAGAAAGGAAATAGAAAGAAAGAGGAAAGAGAGAAAGACATAAAAAGAGAAAGAGGAAGAGGGAAGGAAAGAGAGGTAAGGGGGAAAGAGAAAGAAAGAGGAAAGAGAGAAAGAGATAAAAAGAGAAAGAGGAAGAGAGGGAAAGAGGTAAGGGGGAAAGAAAAAGAAAGAGGAAAGAGAGAAACAAAGGAAAGAGAAAGAAAGAAGAAAGAGAGAAAGAGATAAAAAGAGAAAGAGGAAGAGAGAGGGAAAGAGAGGTAAGGGGGAAAGAAAAAGAAAGAGGAAAGAGAGAAACAAAGGAAAGAGAAAGGAAGAAGAAAGAGAGAAAGAGATAAAAAGAGAAAGAGGGAGAGGGATAGAGAGTTAAGGAGAAGAGGAAAAGAAAGGAAGAGGAAATAAAGAGAAAGAGAGAGGGAAAGAGAGAGGTAAGGGGGAAAGAAAAAAGGAAGAGGAAAGAGAGAGAGAAAGAGAGAAAAAGAGCAAGAGAAAAGAGAGTGAAAGAGAGAGGAAGAAAGAAAATAAACTAACTTTCCACTGTTTTATGGAATGGAGCTCATTGCAAAAAAAACTCCTTTATTGGCTAATCGTATATGGGTTATTGTTAAGAGAGAGCAGATTGCCACAGATTTCAATGCAGGGACTGTGAAATGCAGCTGTAGACCACAGGCTTTGCTACTGCATTGCAGCGACAGGGGGAAATCGTGTTGGGTGAGTGACAGGAAGCATATTTTGAAGACAACTAATAGTGTTAGCAAAGGAACCGAAGCTTTAAGCTGCTAAAGATGTTTCTCTCTACTTCCTGCTGAAGAATAAAAGGTGGAAATTGGAAGCTGCACAAGTCATCAGCTGGAATTATCTTCCTGCAGATCTAGGAGAAAATAGGAGTCTGCAGGCAAGAGCACTTCTAACAGAACTGCACAGTAAAAGCTAACTGAACAGGCTATTTTCCTTGATGCTAAAAATGTTTACTTCTCTCTCTCCCCCCCCCCCAAAACAAAAAAAA
>VWZI01006259.1:0-40999 GCA_013396835.1 Psilopogon haemacephalus | reverse complement strand
GAGTATCTGACACCAACATTATTCCAAAGATATGATACCTCACACTAAAGTCTGTAACTTCTATGGTTTTCAAAGGTAATTATGCTTCCCTTTTACAGAATCATTATTATGTAACCTAACACAGGCTCACAGGATGTCAGGGGTTGGAAGGGATACAAAGGGCTCATCCAGTCCAACCCCCCTGCCACAGCAGGACCAGACAATCTAGCTCAGGTCACACAGGAAAGCATCCAGAAAGGTCTTGAAAGTATCCAGAGAAGGAGACTCTGCAACCTCTCTGGGAAGCCTTTGCCAGTCCTCTGGGACCCTTACAGTCAAGAAGTTGCCCTTTGTGTTGAGATGGAAGCTCCTGTCTGCAGCTTCCATTCATTGCTCCTTGTCTTATCCTGGGAGCAAGTGAGCAGAGCCTGTCCCCCCTCTCCTGACCCACCCTCTGAGATTTAGAAACACTGATTAAATCCCCTCTCAAGTCTTCTCTTTTCCAGTCCAAAAAGTCTCAGGTCCCTCAGTCTCTCCTCATCAGGCAGTGTTCCATTCCCCTAGTCATCCTTGTAGCCCTCTGCTGAACCTTCTCCAGCAGATCCCTGTCCCTCTTAAACAGCAGAGCCACCAAAGAGATAGGAAATTTAACCTTAGAAAAATTGCCTATTTCCTTTCCTTCGTACTTTAAAACAATTATAAGTGAGCATTTAAAAATGGACCGGCAGAACTGATCAACTATTTTTATTGGGGTACCCAGTCATTGAACTGTTAAATAAGGGATATTTGATCAATGAACCAGCTACTGTAACATCTGGTGTGCAGCTCCACAGCCTGAGGACCTCGTTCTGATCTCTCTGATGCCCGCATAAATCAGGAGCAACTTAGGTAAATTAAAAACACCACGACAAAGTGGTGTGGAGTCAGAATTGAGCACCTTGTGTTCCAATCTGTTTCACTCAGTATCTCATGTCTGACTTAAGAGATTGGCTCACTTACAGAGCCCTACATTAGACGTATTGCCTTCTTGTTTTAAAATACGTATCTTTAATATTTAATTCAGCAGAATCCCACATTCCACTCTCCGTGCACGGTGGAAGCCCCTTTGAGGCTTGTGGTTTGTATGTGCAGCTGCAGTTTTCCTTGAGTGTTATTTGGAAGCACCATTGCCTAATGAGTTGAAAGGAAGTATCTGTCTCAAATTAATCTTGGTTCTCTTTTGAGTGAGTAATGAAAAAATTGCCAAGCCAGTGGCAATTTGTAAAGTGGGCTGTAGCAGTTGAGTCAGCCTCACCAAAACTTTAATTTATTATGTGTGATAGCAGAATACTCGTAAGCAGTACAGGTCTCATCAATTGTCCACACACTTCAAGTATGCAGTTAATTTAGACAACTAGCTTCAAGTGATGGCACACTCAAAAATTCTGCCAACTCTGAAGCGTTGGTCAGAATGCAACACAGAATTGCTGCTGCTCGTGAAACTGCATGAGATTGTTCAGGAGTTATCTGCCCTCCCCACACTTCTAAATTCACCCAGATTAAACTCAGCTGGCTGGAAGTTAAGGCATGAAGCTTTATACTCACAGCTTGGCACAATATACAAGCAGATATTTACAAGATACTAAAATATTTACAGCTATATACAGAAAGATATAGATTGAAAGTAATACAGAAACAAAATACCCCTCCCAGAGATCAGAGTCCCCAAGAGGGGTTCCCAACCACCCTTCCACCTTCTCTTCACCCTCCAATCTTATCCCAGAATCTACCTTACATGCAAGGTGGACAGGAAAGGTCAGCTGGGGAGCTTAGAAGCAGAATTGATTGGTTGGGTTGCATGGATCCAGCTAGAAGCCAGGGATGAAGAGAGACCAGCAGCCAGATCTCAGACACAGAGTGACTCTGTCTTATCTATGTGTCCTTGCTTTTATACATCTCAGTAAACCTATCAGCGAAGTAGACACCACCACTGTTTTCTTTTCACAGCCTATAATCTAACTTTTCTCATTAAAATACTCCAACAATTAGCCTCAAACCAGCACAATGCATAAGTAGCACAAAATAGGCACTGCAAGCATAAATCACCTGTATCTTTCTAACCATGTACAAAGTATTTTTCCATTATGTTCTGCTGTAGTGCACTGAGTAACACATGCCAAGATGTGAGAGACATCAATAATATGCAAATACCTAACTTCACTATTTTAAAAACAGCTCACAGGATTTGAACTTGTGATCTGTTGGGACAGACCACAGAACATCTACCTACCTAAGGCCAACAACGGCAGGATGAAAATGGCAGTTTAAATGGTACCTGGGTGACCAGCATGGTTAGTTTGCAGCAGAGACTGTTTTCAAGACCATTTGGCACATCCAGAATGTGGGATAGCTCTCTGAAGTAAAGGATACAAACATTAAAAGGTCAGAAATAGAAGAGCTATTTCCATTCACGCTGGCAATGGGAATCTTTGCCATTTGGCTCTGAACCGCTTTGCCATTCTGCATCCTAATGGCAATTACATGTCCCATACTGACATTTCACTTTCCATTCTCATGGAATTAGTGGAAGTATTTAAGGAGTTAATGGAGGCATAGTACTTTCTTTAGAGAAAATATGAAATTAGATTAGAAATTAGATTGCCTTGAAAACATTACAAGCAGCAAAGTGTGCACTTGGAAAGCCTTCAGGAGTAATCAGCTAAGCTAAGTTTCTTGTGACTTGCATTTCCTTTCCTACAGCAAGGAAAAATGAAAACCTCCAAACCCTACGATCTGTGGTGAGAATCTGTTGTTTCCAAGAGGCACAGTTCAAAATTTCATAATCCAAGAGAAGCCAAACTGTTTCAAACTGTCCTCCATCCTCATGAACACAAACTGCTGCAAGGAGCTACACAATTCTCCTTGGATGAACCAGAGGGTTTCTGTGGTTACGTGGAAGCTCAACAGATACGCCACAGCCTTCCCCTAACGTGCTCCCCTGCATCAGCCCTGTGCTCAGCATGTGGACTTCAGATGTTGTCCTCAGATGACGTTTTTAAGTTACCTTTCACCATCTGCTACCAGGGGTATCGTCCCTTTGCCAGGAATAGAGCTTTTAAGGGCCTCTTTATGCCAATCTGATTCCTCTTATCTTACATAAGGGGCTAGAGCAGGGACAGACCTCACTTTCTTAGCTCTAAATCTATCCTATATGGCACGCAATTCTCCAAAGTACAGCCAGCTTCTGCTGTGATGAAGCACTGTGCAGTGAAGACTGAAGGATCCTGTTTTTCACCATTTAAAGATGTATGATAGCAACAAAGCTCTATGTTAAAATATTTAACTTGCAGGGAACTTATGGAAATTGTCTATTCAAGCTCAGCAAAGGCATTAAATTACCAAGCTGTTCTAGGACAGTTGTGTGTGGAGGAAAGCCAGAAAACGCTCTGAGATTGTAACGTTACTTACAAAGATTACAGCACGAGCCTGATTCAGAAGCTTTTTTTATACAGATCAGCGGTGGCGAGCTGCAAAAATGTTACCATACCAATTCCTACAAAACATACTGTGTGTGTACATATAGAGAGAAAATCAGGACTTATATGCAGCACATTTCCTGCCACGTTTTGAATGGCATCTGTTTGTTTAGTTTGCTGAAATACGAAAAATAATATTTAACAACTACTGGTAACACAATGTTGACGAGATTTAAGAGTGTAACTGTCAAAATGCAAGGGGGGGAAAAAAAAAAAAAAAGACAAATCCTTCCATCTCACTGTTTTAATCAGTCAGATCGGGGTTTTGATGAATATGCAAATGTTGCTGTTTATACACTATTTTCACAGTAAAAGGAACCAAATACAGTTTCATTATGGAATTAATGACAGCTCTGTCCTCTAAGATTAATAATTAAAAGCCCATACGCATTAAGATGACAGCACTCTTTCCTCCCACCCTCTGAAGATTTAACTTCCTTATTTTTAATACCCCTTTCCCTTATAATTGTTTGTCCCCCTGATTGGAACGATTAATAATTAATGCCAGCTCAGGGATATGTAATCTTTAGAACAAGAACTGTACTGAACAGACAAAAGGGTTAAGACCACTTTCTCTGCTTAACTGTGTTTTTCCTCTTCCCCATAGGTTATGTTTTTGCCTCTAAGTTAAGTTCTGTGCAACAACCTGCTGTAATGCTGGAAGCCTTTTATTTATTCCAGTGCAGTCTGCATATATGATTTTATTCTGATTCTTACAGTGTATGCTGGGCTCCTCTTTTAAAACTCCAGCTGCTGGGATCAGCAGCCTCCACAGGAATCACAGCTTTCTTTTTCTGAACAGGGACACCACAAGTTTAGACCAAAGCAACTCTCACAAAGATTAAGAATATGGGACAAGTGCACCATAAAAGTCCAAGAAAGCAAAAAACAAAAATCAAACCAAAAAACAACTCTAAAATTTGAGCCTTTTTTTTTTTTTTTTAAATCTAACGATTTCTGGGTTGATATGGGAGTGACTGAGTCATACTTTCCAAACCCTCAGGACAGGCAACGTGTCAGAGAAAGCCAAGTGAGCTGAAGTTCAGCCTTACCATTAACCTTCCTTCCTGCATTAGAAGAACTAACACATTTCATTTTTATGTGGCCACCAGGATTTACACCAAGACCACTAAACCTCTTTTAATTTCAAATCTCCTAAGCAGGCATTTTTAAGGGCAAATAAGTATTTTGTGTATGTTCTGCATCATCATTCCAAGAAAAGCTACATTCTAGCTCCATAGACCTGTTTCCTTCTAAAGAGAAAACCTCAGAGAAAGACAAATGGGCAGGCATTTCTTCAACAAAGCTGTTCCAGCTTCATTTTCTCATTGATCCTATGTGGGAATTTAGCATTGCCTTGCATGTCACAAAGGAACTACTTTATGTGAAATTAAATTAGCATTTGTCTATATTTCACCATGCGGGGACACTACCTCATGTGTCACTGATAGCAGTAAAACAAATATGTGTGTGTGCAAGTTAGCAGGGATGATGAATTATGCTCTCTAAGCATTTAAGGGTAGACATTCAGAGTGAAGCCTGCTGGTTGGCAAGCATGCCTACTACTTACCACGCTGAGTCCCAGCAATTCTCTGCAGAAGTAGTTCATGTTCCTCCTTTGTAGGTTGTCAAGATAGTGCTGAAGGCGAGTATAGGTGTAGGGGTAGCAGTAGGCAAATTGGTAAGTGTCGTCCTCTCGGTCAAAGCAAAACGCAAATGACATGACATAGTTCTTCCTGTGGTCTGGGCAACGATAGTAGTACACGTTTTTAGAGGGTATTCTTTGCCTGAAAAACAGAAACAACACACATATATGCGTTGACAATTATATACACTAACATAAGAAACCCAGACAAAGAGGCTGTGAGATTCAAATTCCTTCTAGAGCAAATTAAGTACAATTCCTTGTGCAGCTCAGGAGCTGGTGAGCAGATCCCAGAGCCTGAGTTTTGCAGCACTCAAGCAGACAAGTTCTATGCCAGAGGCCCATGCATTGCACAGCTACTTTGCTGGTGAATCAGTCACCCAAGCTGGCACGGTCGTCACAGAAGAGGAAGGCATTGCAAAACTTCACTCTCATGAAGTGAAATGGATGCAAAAGCAGTTAAACCATATCCTACTTGACTATGAAGCTGGTACAGCCTCATACCACAGCAAAGGCTTCAGAGCCAAAACTCTGGCTGGAGTGTGCTACATCCTTTGATACAGCAGTCCAGAGATGAGGGTCATCACAGAAGAGGAAAGCATTGCAAAACCAGAGAAACCCGCTCTCATGAAGTGAAAGGGATGCACAAGCAGTTAAACCATCTTCTACTTGGCTATCAAGCTAGCACAGAATGAAACCACTGCAAAGTCTTCAGAGCCAAAAGTCTGGCTGGAGAGTGCTACATCCTTTGATAGAGGTATTATTCAGCAGTCCAGAAATGAGGGTCATCACAGAAGAGGAAAATATTGCAAAGCTAGAGAAACCCACTCTCATGAAGTGAAAGGGATGCAGAAGCAGTTAAGCCATTTTCTACTTGGCTATCAAGCTAGCACAGCCTCAAACCACTGCAAAGGCTTCAGCCAGAACTCTGGCTGGAGGGTGCTACATCCTTTGATAGAGGTATTATTCAGCAGTCCAGAGATGAAGGTCATCACAGAAGAGGAAAGCACTGCAAAACCAGAGAAACCCACTTTCATGAAGTGAAAGGGATGCAGAAGCAGTTAAGCCATTTTCTACTTGGCTATCAAGCTAGCACAGCCTCAAACCACTGCAAAGGCTTCAGCCAGAACTCTGGCTGGAGGGTGCTACATCTTTTGATACAGGTATTATTCAGCAGTCCAGAGATGAGGCATAATTAATGAAGGTATGTCAGTGTAAGGTGACATTGACAGAACTGTTCCTGAAATTCAGGACATGTTTATATGTTCATTATCCTCAGCAGTTACAGGATGTATCAACACGTAGCTGATGAATGGAGGAAAAGATAAATTCTTGAGGTGAAAAGAAACCCTTCAAAACAACAAAAAACTTCAGTAATGGAAAATAGTCCTAAATTCGAAGGCAAAAGAGAAAAGTGTATTTGGTCCTGTTCCAAATTGGATTGCTGCCGTCCTCAAGAGTTCCGGCTTATCTGACAAGATAAAGATGAATATACATGATGGTAAATAATTATAAGAGACATTTATGCCATTGTTATCAAGCTGCTATCTGTTTAAGGAATAACAGATGTCTGCCTGCCATTTTTCACCCAACTTCAATTATTCCGTTGTTTCTCAACAGAAATAAGTAATACTTCAGAGGTGGATTAAAAAACTTGTTCTATGGACTACAGATGTTCAATATTTCTGTTTGCACCCTTTCTTCCTCCCGAGGTTTACCAGCTTTATGTATAGAGGAGAGTCTGTAGTCATGCCATGTACTTGTAATTTGACGTGACTAACTTACCATTCGTGTTTGGCAACAAAACACTGTGGTCCTGCAGACACTAACTGATTCAATTACACAACATTATAAACAGGTCTCGTCTAATGATTGGAGCAGATCTCAGCTAAACTAGGATCATGGTGAGGGAAAACATAATAAGATTTACAGACATAGCAGTAGTAATGTGCCTCTCTAATAGTTCCGAGAAGCTGGTCCACTGCAGAGCATCAGTTTTGGCCTTTCACTGCTGATATGAAATAGAGAACAAAACCCTCTCATTATGCAGAAGTACCTGCTTGCCAATTAGCAGCAGTTAAGGAGTCTGATCAGCAAGACTCAGGATCTACAAAGAGAAACAGAAAGGAATTGAGATGTTCTCGACAAAGTACAATAAAGACCCAGTGGTGCAGTTAATTAGCCCTGAAATAAGAATTTATTTGCCCCTTTTATTGCCCTGCTTCTTGAACGTTTGTGGCTTCAAGAATTTCCTGTAATAGTGTCTTATTTAACCAAAAAGTGCTAAGAGTTGAAAAGTATTTTTAAGCAGCAAATATGAAGGGCAGGGGAAAAAAAAAAAAAAGATTCTTTAAATTCTTTGCAAAAGTATCAGTAAGGGGGAAAAAAAAATGCCACCAGCTGTCTGTATGCAGTGCCCTAACCTAATAGGTTTCTCCAGTATCTTAACATATTTCTATCATTCACCCTTACTCTGGAGTGCTATAGGACATCCCTCATTTGATCTCAAATCAAGCAGATGATGTGGCAGTGGGTAAATGCATTCTAGTTCCCAGTCCTCAAACCATAATGCAAGTTTAAACAGTATGTTGCTGAGTTGTTGAACTTTATTTGTTTCCGGATTAGCATGGGAGAAATAATAAAGGACAAGCCTCGCTCTATGCTATAAAAAATTCATGTAAAATGAGACCAATAGGAGGAAATTCAGGATTTTAGAAAGGCTAATGCTAATTGAAATTCATCTGCTGGTAGTTAATGTTTAAATGACACATAGTTCTCCTTGGTTCAATAACTTTCCACTTTTAAGCAAGTTGAAGACAACTTTGTTAATGTATTAAAGGCACTTTTGATATTTCACTCCCTTTCCGCCTTCATTATAGAAGCTAAGCATCTGTTTTATTATCCACTTTGACACATCACTTTATGGCTGCATTTGGCTATTATGGCTAATCTTGATGTCTAGGACATCTGGTATTGACATTTCACTATCTGGTGTCTGACACAACAGCAGAAACCATCCTCAGTGCCTAGGTTTAAATTCGCTCTCTCAGGGCAGAAAGTGCCCAAACTCTTAATGCAAACTCTATCTTCCAAAAATAATTATAATAGTGCTCCCGTCACTGCTAATCTATTTTTATCTCTCCTAGCACTTTGTCACTGCTAATCTATTTGTGAGTCACATAGAGAAAGAGAGTTAGTGTTTAGATACCAACAACACATCTTTACACACAGGAGCCTCATCAGATTGAGATCTTATCAGAGAATTAAAAAAGGAAGAGGAGGGGGGGAAGAATTTAAAAAAAAAAAAAAAGAAAGAAAGAAAAAGAAAAGAAAAGAGAGACAGTGCTAGATATCACCATCTGAGTTTTTGATAAGGAAAAGACATTGCTCAGTTCTTGAATTAACCTTTGTGTCCTAGACGCACTATTGTTTACTCTTTCCCTTTTTTTGTTCCGTGCCTTCTGGAAAAGGACACCCACACACTGTGGCAGCAGCTGCTCCTATTAATTTAAAGCTATTACAAAAATTAAAATTAAACCCAATTACTTTGGCTGGTTTATAGCAGGGGAACGGCTTAGTCTGATTGTTCCCTCTGGTTATGGACAAAAACAATATTCCTACCTACAGGCAGCTGCCAGTGGAATACTAATGCATCTAGGGCCTGGCAGGAACAGATTCAGAATGCAGAGCCTAACTGCATTTCTTCCCAGAGAAAAATATCTTATCACGGATCTGCAGAAATGCTCCAACTTCTAACACTGTAACTCACAACGAAGCCGATTCGTACTTAGAGTTAAGGAAAGCCAAACGATGGTAGAAAAGCTTAATGCTCAGATTTGCCAGTTTGCATTTCCAGGCAGCTCACACTAAGAAACTCACCCCACTAATTGATACACAACTGCCTGGATTTTGTCTTTTCTGAGCGGTTATTTAAAGGAGAACCACCCCGATTCTAAGCAGAGCCACGAAGCACAACAGGCAAAGAGCCAATTTCCAGTCTGGGTTTGTTTTGTTTTTTGGTTTTTTTTTTTTTTAGAAATATATTTACAGAAATTAAGCTTGGGTATTTCACATCAGGTGGAAATCAATAGAGACTGCCCAGTCTTCAACATAAATGCAAAATTCTTTCTGTCAAAGAAAGATGCGAACAAAGAAACTAAGATTTTTCTCTCTCTTTTGACTCTTATAGTCCAGTGCCTGTCAAAGGGTTGAGCCAGAGGATTTGAATGCCTTCTATCTGACAAGGTAGCAGTCCCAACCCAGCAGATTTGTTACTCCAAGTGTGAAAGTACATGTGCTTGTCTGTTCCTATATGTTTGCTACATAGCAGTCTGAAGTCAGGACACTTACTCTGTTTCGGTAGCAGGCAATGAGATCAAATATGTCAGTTTCAAAAAAAAAAAAAAAAAAATTGGAGTCCTCATTCAGCCTCAAAAATCAGATAACTTCAGAGGCCTTAGGATTTTACTCTTGCTACTACAACAGGCAGTAAAGGGTACAACTGAGCTTTGAAGATTTTTATCCCAACTCTATTCCTATTCTTAACTTCGACTCTAATAAAGACAAACTGTATTATCTGTTCTGCCTTTTTTCCCCGCACTTTCCTGCTATCTGATTTCCTTTTTAAAATTAGGAGTTACTCAAGACTTTGGTGAACAAATACCAGGGTGTGAGGGGTGTTTCTCTGTGGTATCTCAAAAGTTTTACACATATAACGGTGGCAACGCAACACAAATAATTACAAAACACCAATTTTTGGAGCACTTTCTCTCCTTCCTTGCATGACCAAAGCAGGGAGCTCTTGGCCAGACAAATTCCCAATGACTTTAATGAGCAGCCTAAACAGCCTTTGGAATGTTTTTAATATGGCACTCATGAAGTAATTATTCAGTTCTTTGCCTCTACAGGATTGGGTTAGACATATCACAGTCAGTGGACTTCAAAGGAGAATGATGATCTTTGGAGGGAAAACAAAAAGCTGCAGGTGCTGCAAAAGATCAATGGCCAAAAGAAAAATTAAGTGGTCTGCCTTGCAGAGAAACGCTCAAATGATTCTGATTGCAATGCAGTGTTAGCTGTGGTGACACACTGTGGTGATCATTTCCAACTGCCATTAATTTGCAGACACAGGGATGCAACAACTGCACAAGTTCCAAACTTGTGCATGTATTTGAAAGGGCTGGGCTCGACTCACAACCTCAGAGGAAATTAAGTCTCAGTTGTGCACGCATTTCAAACGCAAATCCAACAAATTCAACAAAACAAAACAAATTCAATGATAAATACCTTCAGGTATTTATTGATGCTACTCAAAACGCTAGATAAATTAGTCACTCGTTCTGAGCATTCCTATTTTATTCTCAAAGCTGGATGATCCTACTTATTAACTGGAAGAAATCCAACAAACTCTGGAGGGTTTGTTGTTGCATGAGCGCAGCAACTGTGTGCTGGGCTGCAGCAAGAGCAGTGTGGCCAGCAGGGCATGGGAGGGGGTTCTCCCCCTTTACTCTGCTCTCCTCAGACCCCACCTGCAGTCCTGCATGCTGTTCTGGAGCCCCCAACCCAAGAGGGACATAGAACTGTTGCAATGAGTCCAGAGGAGGCCATGAAGACGCTCAGAGGGCTGGAGCAGCTCTGCTATGAGGACAAGCTGAGAGAGTTGGGGCTCTGCAGCCTGAAGAAGAGAAGGCTTTAAGGAAACTTTGGAGTAGCCTTCCAGTATCTGAAGGGGCCTACAGGAAGGCTGGAGACAGACTATTTACAAGGATGAGGAGGAATGGGTTTAAACTGGCAGAGGGAAGATTTAAACAGGATGTTAGGAAGAAGTTCTTCCAAGTGAGAGCAGTGAGACACTGAAACAGGTTGCCCAGGGAGGTGCTGGAGCACAGAATCACAGAATGTGATGAAAGATTCTGTGATCCACCACCTCCCTGGAGGTCTTCAAGGCCAGGTTGGATGAGACCTTGAGCGACCTGTTCTAGTGGAAGGTGTCCCTGCCTATGACAGGGGGTCGGAACTAGATGATCTTTCAGGTCCCTTCCAACCTAAACCATTTTGTGATTCTATGCTTAAAATATAAAGATGTTAATTATGCACTGTAAACTTCCGTGAGGCAGCCACCTCAAACTGAAGGCTGCACTGACTTGTTTCTGCCTTAGTCTAAGCCATTATTTTTCTTCTTGCTTATTCTTGGTGACAAGTGGCGCTGACCATCTTCAAAATTCCTATCTTACTTGTGACAAATAAGTTTGTAGGCTTCTTTTTTTCTTGCACGTAATTTTATATTTGATTCGCAGAGCAGGGAGTGACAGCAAATATGTCAGATGGTGTTAAATATTTTTTTTTTCCAGATAACTGAATGAGGTTTGGCACCACTAACGCCATTTCAGACACTGCAAAATAAGTCCTATTTTTATTCTGGCTAATAAGTATTAGACTACTCTCAAAATATGTTTCTAACATTTAGCACTCCACTATGCACCTTAGGGTTTTCCACCTTTACCAATACCTGGTTTCCTTTTAAGTATAAAAAGTACATATATATATATATATATATATATACACACACATACATATCCACACATATATATATAATGTATTATAAATATTAATAAAATATAATAACAAATAAAAATAATATCAGGAAATTCAATGACTTCCACAAAATTCAGGAAACCTACATATTAAGCTTCCAAGGGGTTACTTTTAATCTTAACAATTAACCTCTATAAAGATTTGGAGAATTCAAATGCAGTGAACTGTACAAAGACTGCTTGTAAGCTCTACTCTGTTCTTTACAGCTTCAAGGAGAAAACACAGAGTTGTTAACTGTTTCTTTCTCTAAAATATAATTCAACAATTAAGCAATTAGAAGGCTTTTTTTTTTTTTTTTAGAATGACTGTATTTTAAAGATTTATAATAAACATGGCAAATCTTCCCCAGCAATGGGTACCTGCATCACTGCTAGGCTAATCTGACAGACTTTCTTCTGAGACCTGCACGTCAGATCAATCAGCCCCATTAGCTAATACTAAGAGAAAGAAAATATCCTGAAAGCGTATCATTATGTTTTTAGAACTTGAAAGCCCAACTTTGAGTGAGCAAATGTTTTGAGGATTATTCCCCACATTTCCTATGTGCTTGGGGAGAATGTGCTAAGAAAAGTTTTTAACAAAAACTGTACCTTCATAAAAGGGACCTCAAAGATTATCTAGTTCCACCTTTCATTTAGAACACGTTGCTCAAGGTCTCATCCAACATGGCCTTGAACACCTCCAGGCAAGGAACATCCACAACCTCCCCTGGCAACCTGTGCCAGCGTCTTACCACCCTCACTACAAAGAACTTCCTCCTAACATCCAGTTTAAATCTTCCGTCTGCCAGTTTAGACACATTCATCGTCATCTTGTCATTACAAGATGTTGTGAATAGTCCCTCCCCACCCCTCCTGTACGTCCCCTTCAGATACTGGAAGGCCACTCCATGGTCTCCTCAAAGCCTTCTCTTCTCCAGGCTGAAGAGCACCAACTCTCATAGCCTGTCCTCACAGCAGAGTTGCTCCAGCCCTCCAAGCATCAACACAGAGCAGTGTTGTAACACTGCAACAGGGCAGGTTTTAGACTGGACATCAGGAAAAGAAAATTCACACAAAGAGTCATCAGACATCGGAATAGTCTGCCCCAGGAGGTGGCTGAGTCACCAACCCTGGATGTGTTTAAAGGTCATTTAGAGGTGGTGCTTGGGGATATGGGTTCAGGGTGAACTTTGTAGAGCAGGGTTAATGGTTGGACTTGATGATCATAAAAGTCTTTTCCAACCTGAATGAATTCGTGACTCTGTGAACAAAGAAAATTCAGTGCTGAGGAGCAAACAACAGTAGGTAATGTCCTTTATCCTGTTTTTGCAGAAAACCTTTGTAAGGTGGTCCTTGCTCACAGACCAGTCTTCCAGGTCCTGTGATAATACCAATAATTTAAAAACCCCATAATGACATACTACCTAACATCAGAGCTAACCAGTGAAAGTCATTATTCATAAAACAATTGCTGAGAAAATGGCATACCTTGTAGGAACATAAGGAAGCAGTACAGAAGGGTTCCTGCTAACAGGTCATGATTAGGTCAGACGCCACCTGGAGTACTGTTTGCAGTTCTGGAGTCCCCAAAACAGGAAGGACATGGAACTGCTTGAGCCAATCCAGAGAAGGGCCACAAAGATGCTCAGAGGGCTGCAGCAGCTCTGTTATGAGGACAGGCTACAAGACCTGGAGCTCTGCAGTCTGGAGAAGAAAAGGCTTTGAGAAGACCTTGGAGTAGCCTTCCAATATCTGAAAGGAGCCTACAGGAAGGCAGCAGAGGGACTACTGACAAGGGCTTGGAACGACAGGATGAAGGGTAATGGATTTAAACTGGAAGGGAAGGAATTTAAACTGGACATTAGGAGGAAGTTCTTTACAGTGAGGGTCATGAGACACTGCAATGGATTACTCAAGGAGGTTGTGGCTGCTCCCTCCCTGGAGGTGCTCAAGGCCGTGTTGGATGAGGTCTTGAGCAATCTGTTCTAGTGGGAGGTGTCTCTGCCTATAGCACAGGGGAGTTGGAACTGGATGATCTTTGAGGTCCCTTCCTACCTAAACGATTCTATGATTATGAGATTTGCAGCAATGCTGAAAATCTGTTCCAGGTGTCCGCAAGCAGAAGTTAAATCATCATCCTTTAATTCACCAGAATAAGCATAACACTGTGAAGGAGAGGGCTGCTAAAGTACAATCTGGCAAAAACCAGTTTTCAGAATCACTGAATTAGAATCATAGAATCAGTCAGGGTTGGAAGGGACTACAAGGATCATTTAGTTCCAACCCTCCTGCCATGGACAAGGACACCTTACCCTAGATCAGGCTGGACAGAACCTCATCTCAATTACTTTTTAAGCAGAAGCAGCTTCATATCAGACAGGGCAACACTGCATCCAGCAGCCAAAGTGAAGCTTGATGTCAGGTTTTCCAATCCTCAGTATGGTTTTGTGCGAGGAAATTCCTTCAGCGTTGTCCATCACTTATTCATCTATCTCCCTTAAGCGTAAAACACATCCAAGGAGATGCAGATTTTGTGCAGAGCCCTCTTTTGACAAAACACTGTAAATGTCTTAGGGGAGCTGGGAGCACAATCGAACATTTTTTTGCCAGCAGCAGGAATAAGTGAGGTCTTCAGTGGACAAGCAGTCAATTTATCTTCTTTTCTCCCTCCTGCCTACTGCTATACCCAAGCCTATACTCCCTTTCCATCTTTTGTTTATTCTGTCCACTTGCTAAATCTTACACTGCACTCACTCCTCTGAAGAAGCAGTTCCAATACTGCAATTATTCTACAGAAACTCTCCTTTAAACTGCAGGGATAATGAATGGTACTGATTTTTTTCTGCTGTTGAAATATGATTTGCCTACTGACCACAGGTGTTTGAGCTGTGTATTGCTTCAATAGCAACATGTCTACGCCATACTTATGAAGGAAAGAAGAAAGAGAGGAAGAAAAAGTGACTTTCCACAAAAACACTAGAGCAAGAAAATTGTAAAGTGTGATTCTCAGAAGACATCAAGAACGCAAAAGAGGATGCAGAAACTAACGTTTTTCTCCTGAAATGGTACAGTCAACTTGCTAGAGGGAAGGGATGCCATCCAGAGGGACCTGGACAGGATGGAGAGGTGGGGCCAGGCCAACCACATAGCATTCAACAAGGCCAAGTGTAAGGTCCTGCACCTGGGTCGGCACAATACCAACCACAAATCCAGGCTGAGATCAGCCCTGAGGAAAAGGACCTGGGGGTCTGGGTTGACAAAAAGCTCAACATGAGCCTGCAGTGTGAGTACAGCCCAGACAGCAACTGTGTGCTGGGCTGCAGCAAGAGAAGTGTGGGCAGCAGGGTAAGGGGAGGGGACTCTGCCCCTTCACTCTGCTCTCCTCAGACTCCACCTGGAGTACTGTGTGCAGTTCTGGAGCCCCCAGCTCAAGAAAGACATGGAACTGTTGGAGAGAGTCCAGAGGAGGTCACAAAGATGCTCAGAGGGCTGCAGCAGCTCTGCTATGAGTACAGGCTGCGAGAGTTCGGACTCTGAAGGCTTCGAGGAGACCTTGGAGTAACCTTCCAATATCTGAAAGGGGCCTACAGGAAGGGTGAGGAGGGACTATTCACAAGGTCTTGTAATAACAGGATGAGGAATAATGGGTTTAAACATCCAGATTGAAACTGGATGTTAGGAAGCAGTTCTTTCCAGTGAGTTTGGTGAAACACTATCACAGGTTGCCCAGGGAGATTGTGGATGTTCCCTTCCTGGAGGTATTCAAGGCCAGATTGGATGAGGCCTTGAGTGACCTGTTCTTGTGGGAGGTGTCCCTGTCTATGGTGGGAGGTTGGACCTTGATGATCTTTGAGGTCTCTTCCAACCTAAACCATTCTATGATTCTATCTCTTCAAAACGTGCCTATTTCTCCAACAACCAGTTCTAAGGCATTGAAAAGTATTTCACTACTTACACATTATCACGGTGTTTCAGTGCCTTCCTGCCCAAATTCAGCATTCTACTCCATTATTCTTTCATAGAATCATCACAGAATGTCAGGATCTAGAAGGGACCTGGAAAGATATCTAGTCCAACTCCCCTGCCTCCACCATAATCTGACATACAACCCAGATCAGTTGAGTGGAAAACACACATATACAGGATTATTCAGGCTATAAAACCAAGTCCTTGCAATGTTTGGAGCACGTGTTGGCCTGGGAATGAGGGACCAAACTCAATCCCAAACTCAAGTCCCTGAACTACGCTACCAGTAGACCACTGGGCCAGCTCTAATAGCCTCTTAGCCTCAATTACCTAATTAGCCTTTTCTTCACTCTCCTCTTCTCCCTTTCCCATCTGTTCATCTATTCCCACCACTCCCTGTTCTTCTGCAAGAATAATTTTCAAAATCTATGTTAACTTCATTTAGGTTAGTCTCAGGTGACTTCGCCTCTATGCAAGAATAATTTATAACTCTCCTAAGAGCACCAACTTGAGGAAGCATTTCAGCAATAACTGAATTCTGAAAGCCACGTTTTAAAGGCTGATGATTTCACAAAGTTGAGATTGGTAATTTACGTCGTTTTGACGTGGATTTCGACTAACTACCAAAGGAAGGAGAATGGGTATGAAATAGATTTTTATCAATTGTAGCTTGGTCGATACTGAGCTGTCCTTAGCAAGATCTGAAGCCCTCTGTATGCCTCAGCCTTCCCAATATATATTATCCCCGATAAAGATCAGAGCATCTCCAATAGCAGATGATGTATGAGCAGGGTAAAGACAAAAGAAAACAGGAAATTGTCATCGTGGATCAGACTTCGTTAGCCGGGCAAACTTACCCATAATATTATGCTTTATCCTATCGTCTGTCTCCACGCAATGAAGACTGAGTTGAGTAATTCATTTTTAATGTCCCATTTCTTACGCCTTCTAGCACCTTGCTCGCTTTTTCCTACCATAACAGCATCTCAAATGACTTCTGTTATGGAACTGCCAACAGCAACATTCAGGATTTTTCCCCCTTCAGTTCGAGGATAGGATTTTTCTGTGGTTTCTGACATGCATTAACTTATCATTTATCAGAGCTGAACCTTCTTTACCCATCTGAGTGACTCGTTTAGATCCCTCAGAAGGTTCTAACAACCTACCGCAGGCTTAAAACACTTAAGCAATTACATCACTTATAAGTGTTAGCACCTAATCCTTCTCCTCACTCCCTAGGTCATTAATAAACATTTTTAGCATATGATCTGATTAGGTAACTTAAAGAAATGCAGCTGCTAGCCTTTTAGTGTGATGAAAACTGACCGCTTAGCCCTCCGCCTTTTTGTTTCCTTGTCGGTTTTTGATCTACGATGATCCTTACCCTGTCACCATATGCGACTACTTAGCCTTTGCAGCAGTGTCTTGTGACAGATTTTGTCACAAGCTTTTAAAAAGTCAAAATACATTATCTCCACCAGCTCGCCTCATAAGCCTGGGAGCTGAAAACTAAAGGTGGAGAAACATTCTCAAGGGGAAAAGTGCACCTCGGCATCAGTTTGGAGAAGAGGAGGCTCCTAGGTGGCCTTCTTGTGGCCTTCCAGTATCTGAAGGGGACCTGCAAAAAAGCTGGGGAGGGACTTTTTAGGCTATCAGGCAGTGACAGGACTAAGGGGAATGGAGCAAAGCTCGAGGTGGGGAGATTGAGGCTGGATGTGAGGAGGAAGTTTTACACCATGAGAGTGGTGAGAGCCTGGAATGGGTTGACCAGGGAGGTGTTGGAGCCACATCCCTAGAGGTGTTTAAGGCCAGGTTGGATGAGACTGTGGACAACCTCATTTAGGGTAGGGTGCCCCTGGGCATGGCAGGAGATTTGGAATTAGATGATCCTTGTGGTTCCTTCCAACCCTGACCAATTCTACAATCTGATGGAATCAAAGTGAGATAAGCTGAAAAGACTAATGAGCAAGACAGAAGAAATATTTTCTTTTGGCACATACTGCAATTACATTGTTGAAGGGCAATTCTGGTACAAAGGGAGTCATTCCATCATGTGTTAAAACACGTGGAAGTCTAGGTCATCTAATGGGAGCAGTGGGAGAGAGTGTCACAGTCTGCAGAGAATCTGAAGTCCAGGCCAGCAGAGAACCACAGGGCTGGAGAAGCAAAGAGCAGTTAAGAAAAATGTCTCACCAGCAGGTTGGCAAAGCCTTACTTTGGCTTCACTACTTGCTCATCTCAAACTCTGAATGAAAGCAGGTGAGAACAAGGTGATGGCCTTGCTAGACAAACATACTATTGCTACAATTAGACCTCAGGGATTGATATTGTTACTCTGAGCATCCAGGTTTATCTTAGTCCTTTTTGTGAAAATGTTGTTTATTTTACCACCTAATTCCTTCTAGTGAATAGGGAAAATTCTCCTTCTGAGCACCAGCAAGCTGAGCACTGCTTTCTGGGACAGAGATGATATCAGAATGTTTGTACTGACTTCCTTCAAAACAAACCTGGCCCTTAATGCTGTCACTCAAGTCCAAGGGAGAAGAGTCATCCTATCTATTCCCCTCTCTTTTCTATATGGTGTGACCAGGCATTATTGGTTGCCCAGGGAGGTTGTGGCTGCTCCCTCCCTGGAGGTGTTCAAGGCCAGGCTGGATGAGGTCTTTAGCATCCTGATCTAGTGGGAGGTGTCCCTGCCTACGGCAGGGGGTTGGAAGAGGACAATCTTTGAGGTCTCTTCCAACCTAAACCATTCTATGATTCTATGATTATCAGAAGCAAGGTGCTGGGCTCGAGTGACATTTGGCTCAATCCGGTACATCCATTCCTTATTCTTTTTATGGGCACCATCCACAGTGTTCTAAGCCATGCAGTGTGATATGATTTTTCCTTGCTGAAACTGTTCTCATTAAAGTCTCTCACATCATGATCTTCCAGGTGTTTTATTATTCCCTTTTAAACTCCTGTTTTGACCATTTGCAATGTGGAGGTGTAGTGCTTACTGATCTAAATATAGGCTAAACCCCAGATACTTGCCAACCCTCTGGAACAGAGCTTGGTTTTAATGAGGGAGCATATCTTTGTTAGCAGTTCAGCTAATTCATTCCTAAGCTTCTTCAGAATTTTTTTATACATAAATCATGTGAGACTGATGATTTACTGCTTCTTAATTAATCAATTTGCCCCATCTTCTCCATCTCCAATAGTCCCTCATCCTTATTCCCAGCAAAGAGCAGGTCTAAAGACAGGTACCTCCAAAACCTTCTTTGCCATAAAGACTGATTTATGACCTAGAACCACCTGATTTCTTCTCACAAAGGCACATAATTTTAAAACATGTACAAGAAGTGACAATGTGAGGGCAAATAATTTCAATTCAGCACTGCAAACATTGTCTTTTTTCCCCAGGCTACACATACTGCACATAGACAAGTTTTATTCTCTGTTTTCCTCCATGAGCTCCATCACATTCCCTCTTCCTACTTTCCTTTGTTTTAAAAAAAAAAAAAATTACTTTATAACATCCTCCTAGTTCTTGAGGGTGCCACAGAGTAACTATCTCCAAGCATTCTCACTTTTCTCCTGTAACAGGGAGGGTCTCCACGCCTCCCATTTATTGCCCATACCAGCATGAGCCCTGTTGTTAGCAATGGCACTAGTTCATGTCCAGGGCTAAACTTACATTGTGCTGTGCCTTTTGTGTCCTTCAATTGTCCTTTTTTTCTGAGACAGCACTCAGAGCTACCATATTAAACAAGAAGGGAGAGCAGAGCAAAACAGGAATAGCCTAGAAGGAAAAAGTTTCCATTTTCTAAGCTGAAAGGAGATTCTCCCCCCTCTATTCCACTCTGGTGAGACCCCACCTGGAGTATTACATCCAGTTCTGGAGCCTCTGGGACAAGAGGGATGTGGACATGCTGAAGCATGTCCAGAGAAGGGCCACGAGGATGCTCAGGGAGCTGGAGCACCTCTGCTATGAGGACAGACTGAAAGAGTTGGGGCCATTCAGTCTGGAGAAGAGGAGGCTTCCAGGTGACCTTCTTGTGGCCTTCCAGGATCTGAAGGGGGCCTGCTAAGAAACTGGGGAGGGACTTTTTAGGCTGTCAGGTAATGAGAGGACTAGGGGGAATGGAGCAAAGCAGGAGGTGGGGAGATTCAGCCTGGACGTGAGGAGGAAGTTGTTCAGCATGAGAGTGGTGAGAGCCTGGAATGAGTTCCCTAGGGAGGTGGTTGAGGTTCCATCCCTGGAATTGTTTAAGGCCAGGCTGGCAGAGGCTGTGGGCAGCCTGACCTAGGGTAGTGTGTCCCTGGGCATGGCAGGGGGGTTGGAACTAGATGATCCTTGTGGTCCCTTCCAATCCCAACTGATTCTATGACTCTTTTTTTAAAGATGGGAGTGAATATATGTGTCCAGTAAGACTTCAATATTCTCTCTCACAGACCAAGAGCTGCTGCTTTGTGCTCACCCTAACGCCCCAACTGTAACACATGCTGATCTCAATCCCTCTCCCCACTAAGCCTGGCTCCAAGGAGAAAAAAACATAGATGGCCACCTAGGCTTTAAAACTCTTATTTTAATGAAAGAAAAGGCTAAGATTTTCTTGTTTCTTAAATTCTAGGCTATCCTATTCACAGCAGTCTTTTTTTTTCTAGCTGACACTGGTTCAGAAATAACCTACACAGGCTTTCTTCCCCAGGTAATAGAGCTGAACCCAATGCAGAGGTGTTTGCCTCAGCCTACAGGGGAAATAAAACACAATTCCCTCCTTCTCTCTTTTCAGCCATTCCTAGCTGCTGTCCCGCAGAGTGGTATTGATCTTAGAAGAGACTTAAGCATCCTGCCCTAGCAGTCGCTTCTTATTTACTGTACACATGGAAACATTCAAGCAAAGGGGGAAAAAAAAAAAGTGAGGAACACAGGGCCCAGGCAGCCAGAAGCGGTTGTAGACACATGGGATTTCTCATCCTAAACAAAGTTTATAAAATGAGAAACTGCAATGGTTGGTGCTGTTGAAGACAGGAGAAAATGAAAAATGGTATGTGTTGCACTAATCTTGTTTTTCCAAACTGTATGCGTGATATCAGCCAGGCCACTCCAATTTTTCACAATAATGGCTGCAGCATCATTTTTCTTGATAGCCCTTAAAAAAAATATATATATATATTCATTTTGGGAACTAAGTCTGTGGGTTGTTTGGTTTGGGTTTTTTTTTTCCCCCTCCTCTACCTGAACAGTCAGTGTCACGAAATGGAGCAAGTGCAATCCTTATGCATATTTTAAAGTACTGCCCCACTTCACCAAGCTGAGTTTGTTTAGACTACAAGAGCATTACCTCCTTTACCCTCTTCTGCAATGCAACTAGACGTGATGGTAAGGGGAAGGGAAATGTAGGATACATTTTGTTAAATTGCACGAAGTTTTATTTATCCTTGAAAGACTCTTCACATCCTCTAGCTGCTAAAGGTAATGACAAAGTTCTAGACACTTTCCTTCCTCTTCAGACTGTTATAAAACATAGTGAGAGAGTGTAGACACTGCTCACAGGTCAGCAAGGAGGCTGATACATCCTGAGAGTGTGGTATGAACTGGAAATGCAATGTGACTCACAATATATAAGTCAGTGACCTCTAACGCAAAGCACAACTTTGAATCTTGCCCACAAACAAGCTCTCAGGAAATGCAGAGGGGATCCTCCCTGCTCTTTGCCCCTCAAAGATTCTGAGACAAATCTTCAGCAAACTCTAGGAAGAGGTGTGGGGATTTTCAACAGGCAGCTTGAGCTCCGAGTGATATATATGCACCTGCAAAAACTATGTCTCTGGTGATTTCTAGGCACACACTGCAAGGCTCCAGAGAGGTTACTCTTTAAAATCACCGTTCAAATGTTTGTATTTCCAGAGCCTAATCAATGAGATTATCTCAGCAGTTGTATCCAGTTGCTAGCCCAGGCCCATAATCTCATATTGCTAATACTGTGAAACGAGTGTGATGCTGTAAGATCTCAGATGAGGAAAGCTCTGCAGACAAAACCCTGAAAGAGAATCTTAGGTCACAGTCTCTAATGATAAAATTGAAAAAATTTAAATACAGAAAAAAATTCTGAGATGTTGGGATGGTCTTTTGTATTTGCCAGTGTTGGTTTTTCTTTTTCTGCACTGATAAGCACTGAGAACTCTAAAACGTAATTTAAATATCAAGAAGGCTTGAGTGAAAACTCTATGTAAAACAAAATATTATTGATTCTATCAGCTTTGTCTTTCTGTTTTGCAAATGAGATGTTAGCAGACAGCAGTAATGCTCCTTAGTTTATTTCAGGCTTTTGCACTGCTATTACCCTCAGCAGGTTGGACCACTCTGCTGAGGGTAATAGCAAACAAAACAATAACCTATAGCGAAGCCAGTACCTCTGTCATAGCATTTTACTTTTATTTGAGGTGAAGCTCCCAGAGAATTCATTCACATGTGCCCCAGGAATTCATCTGTGTCACATTTCTGAAGGTTTGTCCCAAATACTAACTTCCAAGAAAGGTTTTGTAGGACTGACACACATTTTAAAGGGTTTATACTGCTGTGCTGGTTTGAACTAATTGGAGGATTTGAGTGAGAAATTAGACTACTGGCTGAGAGAGGAAAACACAGGATGTCACTTCACCAAGACCTTTACTGAGAAAGAAAAAAAAAAGAGTTGTTTTTAAGAATTGTACCCAAAACATTAGATATCAGACGGTTTCTGACCGCTCTGGCTGCGGCTGCTCTTTGCATGGTCTCCTTTCTCTCTCAGCCTTGGTAGCTAATTCTCAGTAATTCTACTAACTACTTTCCTACTTCTAATCCCCCCTGGCCAATCTACCTCTGCTTATCTTCAGCATCAACAGGTGGTGAGATAAGATTGGGGAAGGGGGGGGAAAGGTGGTAGGGGTGGTTGGTTACCCCCCTTGAGGATTTGGGTCTCTGGGAGGGCTGTGGTGTTTCTGTATTACCTTTTCATTGTATATATCTGTAAATATCTGTTATACCTTGTAAATATCTGCTTGTATATTGTGCATTGCTGTAAATATAAAGCTTCATTTATTAACGTCCAGTGTTTCTGAGTCCTAGCCGGGGTTTATAAAAAGGTGGGGGGACAGGTAACTGCTCAAACCACCACAACTGCAATAAGGCTGAGATGTTGAAACAAAGTATCTGCAAATCTTCCAAAATAGGGTCAAAAGCAGTAATATTTATGCTTAGATAAAAAGCCAGGTTCAAGTACAAGAAAGCAACACATAGGGTATGAAAAGTCTTATGAGTTGTCTTCAAAATGCTCTATATGCTGTGCATTAGCAGGAGAATGCCAGGACATTTGTCAAGACCCTTGTAGGAAAATCACTGTAAGACTTGACATGCAATTTATACAGCTATCACATTAAATGCACACATGGTGAAAATGTAGGCTGTAATACACTTAAATATTTAGGGGCTTTCAACAGGAGTCACAATTTCAGGTGTGTTGCTTTTCCAGGCTGTATGATGTGTCAAACACTGTCCCTCTGGTCTTTACATGGGGACAAGAATATATGAGGTGTTATATCTACACATACCTGTGTGTATTAGCTATTATGGCTAACATTTTGGGAGGTTTAGCCGTATAATCCTCAAGTAAGATAAAGGGGTAAGGTACTTTCACTGGTAGAACAAGGAAAATTGTATGTACATACACATGCACTTAACTTAAAAGATTACATGAAGCTATTGTTTAGCAAACTGCCAAAGAATGGTTTGAAATGTTTATAGGATATGTTGCATCAATCTTATTTTGCCTACAGTTGACCAACACTTTAGCCTTAAGGAGATGCACAGTCCTGCTCAACCTGAACCACAAGATTAAATAGAATTCAGAAATTACTGTTAAGCATCAGAGAGGAAGGTAGGTGCCATTTCCTATTCCATTAATGATTATAAGAATTGAAGCATGTGAAAAAGTATATACTGAAAGGTCTTAAAAGTTAATAGCTAACTCTAAAAAACCAAGTTGATGTGCTGCATGAAAAAAAGAACAACAAAAATTATTTCTATAGAATCACAGAATCAGTCAGGGTTCGAAGGGTCCACAAGGATCATCTAGTTTCAACTCCCCTGCCATGCCCAGGGACACCCTACCCTAAATCAGGCTGCCCACAGCCTATGCCAGCCTGGCTGCAAACACCTCCAGGGATGGAGCCTCAACCACCTCCCTGGACAACCCATTACAGGCTCTCACCTCTCTCATGCTCAACAACTTCCTCCTCACATCCAATCTGAATCTCCCCACCTCCAGCTTTTCTCCATTCCCCCTAGTCCTCTCACTACCTGAGAGCCTAGAAAGTCTCTCCCCAGTTTTTTTTGTAGGTCCCCTTAAGATCCTGGAAGGCCACAAGAAGGTCACCTGGGAGCCTCCTCTTCTCCAGNTTGGCTTTCTGGGCTGCAAGTGCACACTGCTGGCTCATATTGAATTTCTCATCCACATGCATTCTATGCATTTTCATGCACTATTTATAGGTATGAAAATACACATGTGTATTATTTTAAGTCCCACATCTCTAACAATGAAAATATCATAAAATCTCTTTAAATATATTTACCTGGATTAGAACTAGGTGAGAAAAAAAAATATATGTCTCATTGCATTTTTAACTGGATGTGATCATGTCCACATTCCTATCTAAGCCTCTGTCTCAGCAACATTAAACTTGATTTTCATTACCCACAAGCACCTGGCTAGTTAAATCATTTACAGCAGATACAATCCATACTCCATACAGAGTAATGCTAATGCACATAATGTGAATCTGCAATATTCCTGCTGTCCTGATCGTTGGAGTCTTCCATCAGAAGATGAGAGTGTTTGACCCATGCTGATTGCATGATGTGGGCAGCAGGATGTGAACAGATCTCAAGGGGACTGAGCAAAAGGCCAAGTCACTTTCAGAACTCAAGCAAACCAAATCTGAACACAACTTTAAACAACGGACCAGTTTATGGCAGTTGCTACTTTCAACCAGTTTCTAACATTCCTTCATTAGAAGTAGTATGGCTATAAGCAACAAGGGCAGGGATGCCATCCAGAGGAACCTGGACAGGCTGGAGAGGGGGGAACAAGCCAACTTCAGGACGTTCAACAAGGCCAAGTGCAAGGTCCTGAATCTTGGTTGAAGCAATCCTAAGCACAAATATAGGTTGGGCACTGAGTGGCTGGAGAGCAGCCCTGCAGAGAGGGACTTGGGGGTGCTGGTGGACGAGAAGCTCAACATGAGGCAGCAGTGTGAACTTGCAGCCCAGAAAGCCAAGCAGAGCCTGGGCTGCAGCAGGAGAAATGTGGCCAGCAGGTGGAGGGAGGTGATTCTCTCCCTCTACTCCGCCCTGGTGAGACCCCAGCTGGAGTACTGCATCCAGTTCTGAAGCCCCTAGTACAAAAGGGATGTGGACATGCTGGATCATGTCCAGAGAAGGGCCACAAGGATGCTCAAAGGGCTGCAGCACCTCTGCTATGAGGACAGACTGAAAGAGTTGGGGCTGTTGAGTCTGGAGAAGAGGAGGCTCCCAGGTGACCTTCTTGTGGCCTTCTACTGTCTTAAGAGGACCTACAAAAAAAACTGGGGAAGGACTTTCTAGGCTCTCAGGTAGTGAGAGGACTAGGGGGAATGGAGCAAAGCTGGAGGTGGGGAGGTTCAGATTGGATGTGAGGAGGAAGTTGTTGAGCATGAGAGTGGTGAGAGGCTGGAATGGGTTGCTCAGGGAGGTGTTTGGGGCTGCATTCCTGGAGGTGTTTAAGGCCAGGCTGGATGAGGCTCTGTCCAGGCTAATCTAGGGTAGGGTGTCCCTGGGCATGGCAGGGGGGTTGGAACCAGATGATCTATTTTGTCCTTTCCAGCCCTGACTGATTCTATGACTAGATAAAGCTATCTCACTGACAGCCAGCACAAAATCTGCCTATCAATGATATTATTTTAAAATGTCTAGGATTAGATTGAAAACAGACAATATAAACTGATGCAGAATATCCACACACACACTCCCACACATATTATTGTTTTTAATTTAAGTTGCTACCTATGGAAGGGAAACTAAATGCCCTCAAGAACAATTAGGAATAGAGAACATGCAAACAATAATCCAGTGCATTTATTTCACAACTACCTGTCCAGTGCCTGGCTGGCTAAATGGTTTAATTTGTCCAATAAACACATCATAACTCACCATTTAACCCACCTCAACAAAATCCACTGATCAGCTGGCAACCATTACAGCCACACAGTATCCCAGGATTTGCACAATCAGGGTGAGCTCTTCAAAATTTTGTGGGACAAATGTTGTAAAATCCAACAATGAAGACCTGAAGAAAGGCTTATAAATGCAACATTTCATACCTCCTGAAGGATGACACAAGAAGATCTCCCCTCTCTGACAGCTGCCTGAGAGTGAACTAATGGAGCTGGCAAGTTCAAGAGCGATAAGAACAGCAGAGTAACACTGCTAATAGAACAATAGATTGAGCTGGGAAAAGCAAACAGGTCCAGCCACAATTGTTCACAGCCCTTACAGATTTCTGCTTTTCCCAACTCAACCAATTCACTTTATAAAACATATCCCCTTTTAATGCCTATACACCTCATGAATGAGCATACTTGTTACAGGTTAACTATGCCTTTGATTCCTTTTCAGTCTCTCCCAAACCAACACTACTAAAAGACTTTTCTACATCTCCATTTTTTTTTTTCCAGAATCCTGTCTCATGGCTTCCTCCAACTTCCTTCACTGGCAAAAACTTACCACAAACTTCCTTTTGGAACCTATGACCATAAAAGAAGTGCAACCATTTAGAGCAGCATCCTAAAATGAGAAATGTTTATTCACACAAACCTCACAAAGCCCTTCTGTGTAGCTTAAAACTGGGCATATCCCCTAAATTGTTAGGCTATCTGGAATACTGTGTACAGTTCTGGAGCTCCCAACACAAGAAGGACATGAAACTGTTGGAGTCAGTCCAGAGGAAGCCTCAAAGATAATCAGAGGACTGCAGCAGCTCTGCTATGAGGACAGGCTACAACACCTGGAGCTCTGCAGCCTGGAGAAGAGAAGGCTTCGAGGAGACCTTGGAGTATCCTTCCAATATCTGAAGGAGGGATGGGGAGGGACAATTCACAAGGTCTTGAAATGACATGACCACAAATAATGGGTTTAAACTGGCAGAGGAGAGATGTAAACAGGATGTTAGGAAGAAGTTCTTTGCAATGAGGGTGGTGAGAGACTGATAAAAATTGCCCAGGGAGGTTGTGGATGCTCCGTTCCTTGAAGTGTTCAAAGCTAGGTTGGATGAGGCCTTGAGTAACCTGTTCTAGTGGGAGGTGTCCCTCCCTATGGCGGGGGAGTTGGAACTGGATGATCTTTGAGGGCCCTTCCAACCTAAACCATTCCATGATTCTACGATTTCTCCATCATGGTTGATGATCTTTGAGGTCCTTTCCAACCTAAACCATTCCATGATTCTGTGATTCCTCAGTCATGGTTGATTATCTCTGATGTCCCTTCCAACCTGAACCATTTCATGATTCTACGATTCCTCACTTATCAATGATAATCTTTGAGGTCCCTTCTAACCTAAACCATTCTACAGTTCTATGATTCCTCATTCTCAGTTCACTTTGAGATTGCTGCTGGTTTGGACGAGACAATGTTGAACTCCCCTTTCCTCCTCCATAGCTGCAAAGAAGCATTTGAAGTGTCTCATAACATCATCCACGCATTTCTTTTCCCCTCAAAGGCAGGACATGACTGGATAATCAGCAAACCCTTGCATAAAACTGCATTCTCACACTTGTACTGATAGAGAGCAGTTATCGCCGTACCTGACTTAGTACGTGCTGTCCTTACTATGTAATAAACTAAGCCAATGTAAAAAAGCAAAAGTTTATATAACAGTGGTAAAATGAAACACCTGTTTTCTATTTCCCACTGAGTCTGGCATCCTTGCACCCTGAAAATACTCCCATATTAGCATTTAAATATTTTTATTCCACCTCGGCGAATGGTCCTGTCTCTATCAACACCTTGCTGTACCTCATAAGCCTTTTAAGACCAGTTTCAGGCGCGTAAGAATAATGAAAAATTCAGAAATTTATTTTGATTTCCTGCAATATGCTACCCAACAGTTTTCTGTTGTGTTATATGACCTTTCTGCCTAGCTAGTGTTTAGCTATTGATTTTAATTACTCAGTTTAATTTACTGCGTGCCAACACAAAGCTGTTTACTCCTACTTGCCAAAATGTTGCCGTAGTCTCCCAGAGGAGGGCAAAATGAGAGAACTGTATGTGTTTTACAGTTACATGCTATTCATTAGAAAGAATTTCATAGATCCACTTCATGGAAATCACACTGCGCTCACATGTAGCCCCTAAACACACCAAAACAACATACAGAACAGAAAATGCTATGCCAGGCAGAGGGGAAGGAAAATATAAAAGCTTTAATTTAGGAAAAGCTTTGACTTGAAGCAGTTCAGATTTTCTGCTTTGCCATTCTTCTCAGAACAAGTGAGGACCATATGTTCCTCTTCTGCATAAAAAAAACCCTCCCATGACCAGAAACAAATGAGTCCTAGAACCACACAATGATTACGGATGCAGGCAAATTCTGTGTTGCCCACAGAATTCATAGAATGGTTTAGGTTGGAAGGGACCTCAAAGATCATCCAGTTCCAACCCCCCACCATAGGCAAGAACACCTCCCACTAGAACAGGTCACTTAAGGCCTTATTCAACCTGGCCTTGAACACCTCCAGGGAGGTTGTGGAGCACAGAATGTGATCAAAGGTCATATTCTGTGCTTCTGTGATCCACAACCTCCCTGGGCAACCTGTGCAAGTGTCTCATCACCCTCACTAGAAAGAGCTTCTTAGAATAGAATTATAGCATCAGTCAGAATTGGAAAGGACCACAAGGATCATCCAGTTCCAACCCCCCTGCCATGCCCAGGGACACACTACCCTAGAGCAGGCTGCCCACAGCTTATGCCAGCCTGGCTGCAAACACCTCCAGGGATTGGGCCCAAACCACCCCCCTGGGCAACCCATTCCAGGCTCTCACCACTCTCATGCTCAACAACTTTCTCCTCACATCCAATCTGAATCTCCCCACCTCCAGCTTTGCTCCATTCCCCCTAGTCCTATCACTACCTCATAGCCCAAAAAGTCCCTCCACAGCTTTTTTGTAGGCCTCCTTCAGATAGTAGAAGGCCACAAGAAGGTCACCTTGGAGCCTCCTCTTCTCCAGGCTATTCTTCCTAACATCCCATTTAAATCTCCCTTCTGCCAGTTTAAACCCATTCCTTCTCATCCTGTCATTATAAGACCTTGTAAATAGTCCCTCCTCAGCCCTCCTATAGGAACCCTTCAGATACTGGAGGTATACTTGGATACTACAAGATCTCCTCAAAGCCTTCTCTTCTCTAGGCTCCATTGCATGATGAGAAAGGAGGAATAATAATTTCTGACTATTCGTCTCTGAGTTCCTCTTCTTGCCTCACATCACAGAATGGAACCAAACAAACCACTTTGTGTGAGGATCCTACAGATTTTAGTGGAACAATTTCAAGGGTATGTATATTGGTAGAATGTGAGTTGGCAACACTGGAAGGACAGAGAAAGCTCACTTTGGGGTAACAGCACAGAACTTCTATCCAGGCACCACGCTTATTAGCTCTTTTACTCTGTGGGTAGGCAGCCAGATAGGGAGAGTAGGGATGGAGAACATCCTGACAAATCTCCCTAAGCCTTCCAGTATCTGAAGGGGACCTACAGGAAGGCTGAGGAGGGACTATTTACAAGGTCTTGTAGTGACAGGACCATGAGTAATGGGTTTAAACTGGCAGAGGGGAGATTTAAACTGGATGTTAGGAAGAAGTTCTTTCCAGTGAAGGTGGTGAAACACTGGCACAGATTGCTGAAGTAGGTTGTGGATGTTCCCTCTCTGGAGGTGTTCAAGGCCAGATTGGATGAGGCCATGAAGGACCTGTTCTAGTGGGAAGTGGGGGGTTGGAACTGAATGATCTTTGAGGTCCCTTCCAACCTAAACCATTCTATGGTTCTTGCAACAGTTTGGAAAAATATGCATATATGCCCTTTTTAAACATTTGCTATCCCAAGAAAAAGAAAAGGCAATTTCTGTTCCAGAGGAGGTATAGGCTGGATATTAGAAAGAAGTTCTTCACACAGAGAGTGATTTGCCATTGAAATGGGCTGCCCAGGGAGGTGGTGGAGTCACCATCCCTGGAGGTGTTCATGTAAGGACTGGATGCAGCACTTTGTGCCATGGTCTAGTTGATTGGATAGGGCTGGGTAATAGGTTGGACTGGATGATTTTGGAGGTCTCTTCCAACTTGGCTGATTCTATTCAAAGTCCTCATACCAGCTCACAAGACTTTTGCTAGACTTGTCAAATTACACGAAAGAGGTAATTCAGTTCCTATATGCTTATTGGGAAACCTGCTTTCATTCTCTTCCCCTTGGCCATGGAATCCTACTGTACCGGGAACCCAGAGACCAAAGAAATTGCCCCAACTTTCTCTACTAAGTAATAAGAATGGATTTTGGTGTATTTTATCATCATCAGTTGAAAGCATGCATTATATGGACTAAGTTTCATGAGGTTTGAATGCCAGGTTATATATTAGCTCAGTGGTTTCAGCTGCATTAAAAAAAAAAATAAAGACTATCTCGTGATAGTAGTGTTAAAAGAGCCTCACCAACTTTGCTCAGTTGTAGAGTGCTCTTTAAGAAAGAGAAGTTCTTTGAACAAAGCTGAATATCAAGGTGATACACACCAAGAATATAAAAATTCTCTATTTGAGTACCTTGTTTGCAGTGCAGGAGTGAATCTCCTGCAGAACCTTTGAAAATTGGCTCTCAAATTAGGAAAAATACTAAACACATTAATTTTTCATACTGCTTTATATTTGCTTATTGTGGTTTTATGTTTGCTATAATATCCTCCCAAAATTGGAGATTTTAACCTGAGACTCTCATCACTTCAAAGCATTTGTATAAAGTTAAACTCTCAAAACAACGCTTGTTCAAAGCCATAATGGTTCATGAGAAAAATATGCACAGTTTAAAGATTTTCTATGACCTTGCTGCAAAGCATAAACTTGAACAAGTCTTCCCTGAAGTCTAGGCCTACACTTGCTCGGTTCATAGAATCACAGAATGGTTTTGGTTGGAAGAGACCTCAAAGATCACCTAGTTCCAACCCCCTGCCATAGACAAGGACACCTGCCACTTGAACAAGTCACTCAAGGCCTTGAACGCATCCAAGGAGGGAGCATCTACAACCTCCCTGGGTAACTTGTTCCAGTGTTTCACCACCCTCACTGTAAACAAGTTCCTCCTAACATCCAGTTTGAAGCTCCCCTTCAACAGTTTAAACCCATTACCCCTCATCCTGTCATTGCATGACTGGCTTGCCCAGACATGTTCTGCTCTCCCTCTCTCTGTTGTGGCAAGAAGCAATTGTGGGAAAGAGGACAAAGAACCTGGAGCCACTGGAGTCTAAGGACCCTGGCTTGCCCAGACTTGTTTTACTTCTGGAATGAACAAGGTACGTACACTTGGCTTATGCTTGCCTCATGCAAGGTTTATGTTTCAGGGACAGATTCTATTGAAGGCTTCCATAGGTCTACCCAGAGTTGCAACAAAGCAGAAAAGTTTACCATTACTTTATCCTCCATTGTACTTTGTACAGCTGAAAACGTCTGTTCCCTGTTCAGTACATACAAAGAGTTTGGCTCCTCTGAAGCGAGGCAGCAGAAAATGCCAAGTGCAGTCGCAGTTTCAGCTGCCTTGTTTCGAGAGTCACAGGATCACAGGATAATTCAGTTTGGAAGGGATCTCAAGAGGTCATCCAATCCAACTTTGTACTCAAATCAGGGTCAGCTATGAGCTCAGAATAGGTTGTTCAGAGCTTTAACCAGTCAGGGCTTGAGAAACTCCAGGGATGGAGACTGCATAACCTCTTTAGGCAGCCTTTGCTGATGTTTGACTGAGTGTTTTCATGTTTTAGCTAAGAGGACAGTAAACCTTGGCATTGCAATGAGTTGTCTCCTGCTTTGTAGGATTCAAAGCCTTGCAAAGTTGAATGAGAGAGATTAGAGATTTGTAACTCCAAGTAGAGTTTGGAAATTTTTTTCTTTCTTCCAGCATGCAGAAACTGGGGACAGTAGCAATGCCACTTGCTATGCATTCTATCAGTAGTTATATTTGCACTTAGGAAACTAAGCTATGTGTTATGATTTTCACCTTCACCCAAGAGGTCTCCCTTCAGGGGAAGGACTAACCAGTCTGTTGTTGGCTTGGGCAGCAGAAGTCTCTATTCTTATGTTTGTGGTTCTGTTTTACATGAAGTGATAAGATTATTGGGTAAGAAAGAACTCAGCAGCCTAGTGGAGATCACCTGCACAGAGAGACCTTGGTAAGGTTCTTTCTCCAGCTACCTTAAAAATACTTGTTTTTTGCAAAACCTTAGAAGTTGTCTGTCCTCTGGTCATACTCATCAACTCAGGTACCACAACAGGCTGAAAAATACCAATTTCACGGGTCTTCTCAGGACTCACTGCATAGGACTTCCCTATTGACATTACTATGACTGAAGCATGTTCAGACACATCCAGTCATACATCTCCAAGCATCCAGGAAATTCTAAAATCAAAATGCAGGATCTTACTGGCTACAAATATTTGCAAACTTAGAATTATAGAATCATAAAATGGTTTAGGTCAGAAGGGACCTCAAAGATCAGCCAGTTCCAACCCCCCTCCATAGGCAGGGACACCTCCCACTAGAACAGGTTGCTCAAGACCTCATCCAGCCTGGCCTTGAACACCTCCAGGCAGGGAGCAGCCACAACCTCCCTGGGCAACCCTTATAAAGGTAGACCACAGCTTTGAAGAGACTTAGACAACTTCACTTCTATACCTGCCTTTCAAGAACCAGAATCAGGCAGGATTCTCATACATGTCCTTCAGAACCAGACAACTGGCAAAATGTTAACAGACCAAATGGCAACAGCACCAAAACACAGCAGACTTCAAGCTAGCTCATAAACGGTCCCATATAGCTTGAATGTATATGAAGCAAAAAATAATCCATATTCAAAACCTTATTCCCAAATTCTCCAGGTGGCACTGTGCACAAAATTATACATCTCAACTTAACATCTAGTCTTCCAATATCCAGCATTGCTAAAAATGCCAAATCTGAAAACATTTACCAGCAGGTGTAACGCTCGCTGTCATTAGCAGCACTGATCTAAAGGAACCGCATGCCACAGGAAATCAGAGAGACTGCTTGTGGCAACAAGCATTATGCCCAGAAGTAAGATTTTCTAGTTACCAGCACAAGAGATGACATGCTATGCCTTTTCTAAATGTATCAGTAATAAAATGTCAAACCATACTGTGAAAAGTTGTGTAGATCCTGAAAACATATTTGACTTTTTCTCTTTTTTTTTCTTTCTTTACTGTGTCTGCTCCTTACAGACCCAATGAGGAAGTCTGTTCTCCCAGCTTGGGAAGAAATAAATTAGACACACTGCATTGTTCCAAATCCTGTTACATCCTGCAATTATTATTTTTTTTTTTCCATCACTGGTAAATTATTTTTAAGCAGTATACAGTCATGAAGCCTACATTTCTACATGCATTTAAGGGTTACAATCCTTTGCTAGATAGGTTCTTCCAGTTACAATCATGATTGTCAGTTGTTCTTTTGCTCAGCAATAAAGAGCTAATTAAAAACACAACTTTTTTTTTTTAATTATTATTTCAATAATTTTTTTTCAGATACAAATGTGGTGGTTTGTTTTTTTTTTTTAATGATTCTCTTTTCTAATAATCTCTAGCTCTGGATAAACAGAAAGATGACACTTCTCCATTGCTCCAAAACTGAAAAGTGTCCTTTTTTTAGCAACTGATACAGCAAATCATGGAATGATCTTCTTTTGGTTAAAATAGCTCATTAGCCTACATCCCACCCCATGCAGATGGCACCCAATACCAAAAAGAAAAAAAACCATCTTCACAGGAGGCTGTGCAATCTACATAACAGGCAGAGTACAGGTTATTTCTTAATAGGCCACAAGCATTTGCAAGATGACTCCTGCACATCAGTGATTGCATTTCTCAACGCACCTTTCACACGCATCTGATCTTGCTGAAAAGACACAGCACTGCAACAGCTGCTGTGGAACGTGGGACTTCAGAAGATGTGTTTTCAGTCTGAGCTCGACTCACCTGCTGTTTCATGGCATTCTGAAAGTAACTTAATTTTTCCCGGTCTTTGTCTCTTTTTAAATGGTAATGCTGATATGCTCATTTATTGTACTTAAAATTGAAAGTTTGTTCAAGCAAGTATTTCTGTAAAAAAAAAAAAAAAATGTATTCTCCATTCCAAAAGAAGCAGGTGCTTGCTTTTGTTTTTAAAAGGATGGCAGCCTTCTTTACACATCCTGCACTGCACTTAAGACTCTTATATAAATCTTTAGGACAATCTTCAGTGGTTCTTTGTCCTAGGAGACCAATGACAGATGCCTTACACCTGTCTGATGGCTCTTTACCAACCATGACTATAAAATTCTTAATGGGGCACAGATTAATAACAGAATATGCTATGTGTTTTAAAATAAACAAGCAATTAAATCAATAAATAACATGAAAAAAAAAAATTCCAAAACCAAAACAAACAAACCCCTCCAAAAGAAAACAACCCTAAAAACCTGACAAACACTAAAATTAGGATTTTCCTTTTGAAAAATGAGTACAACTTTGCCCTATGATTTGTTACGATAAACCAGCTTTTATCACTAACCAGCTTGGTGACCTTTATGACTTCTGAGCCCAGAATTTCCATCTGAATAAGCCGTGGGTTTTTTTTAACTCACAATAACCCCAATTCTCTCTCCCTCTTAATAGAATTGCCCCTGATGCAGCATTAGCTAATCCTTTCAATAAGCCATCTAGCAGGAGCAGGAATTGGAAGTTCAAAGGTCATTCCCAACATTCCCATTGGTATCCCCAACAACATAAGATAAATAAATACATTCTCTATGTTATTTTTTACTTTTGAATAAATTCAGCATTCTCTGCTGCTGACAAAATTACTCTCTAGACTCAGAGCATTTAAACAATTCTTATTTTATACAGTACCTAGTAGTTTTTCTGCTAAAGAAACTTGACTCTTAGAATTCATACTCCTGCTTGTATAGCGTCTGAAAATGTATTGGACTACTCTGTCTGTTTATTCCTCTTCTCTTCCTTACTCATAATAATACCCTAGATACCTCAAAATGGTATCACTTCCCTTACATATAAGTGGGCTGTCTGCCAAGATCTAGAATTCAGCTCTCTAGTTAGACCTACTCTTCTTTAGTATTTAGAAGACACAGATCTGTTATTTTGACCAGAATGTGTGTCACTGTATACAGTTTCTTAGAGTACTCATACTAGAAGTGCAATTACGTGCAACAACCTACATGACTTACACAGTTATGCACTACCCAGACAACAGTTTTGCCTTTACAAACCTCCAAAAGCAAAAGAAGCCAAATGTATATTAAAAACTATTGCGTCCATTAAGGACTGTAAGGCTTTCACCCAAGAAATCAAAGCCTTTAACACCAGATATATTTTGCAAAGTGCTCAAATCCTTCAGACACAGAGAACTAGATGGACACAGAGAAAGTACTTATTGGAGACAAAAAAGGGCTTATATTCAGAGGTTCTTGCTATGACTTATTTCTCTGGAGACTGTACAAGACAACATCTTTTTCCACTGCAAAACCTTTTTATGTGTTCTGTTAAGTCTGGGTTTGGAAATTAAAGAAAGGGCCATTATAACTCTAACAAGGTTGTTAGAGGGTAAAGCATTTATCCAACAGCAAGCTGGGCATATGCACATGCTTATGGCAATTTATTATATATGCTATCACATCACCTAAAAACACCTCTAGAATGTACTACCCTGGTTTCTGCCTTTGCTCTATTATCTCTAAAATAAAGCTACTTTCTTAGCAATACACATATACACACTGCTCTTTGAAGCTGTTTTGCCAAGGCTGTCTTGTGAGATTATGCTTTGACATTCATAGTACAAAGTCCAGCTTAGCTTAAAAAATGAGGAAGTAACAGAAGTTTATCTTTTTAAAAGGTACACCTGTGAAAGAATATTTTTAACAGATTTTCTTTACAAAGTGTTTTTTTTTTCTTCATTTTCATTGGCATTCATCATTTCCCTTCTTAGAACGCTACAGCTACCTTGCTGGTACAAAATAACCTCGTATTATGCTATTTCTGTAAAGGAATAACAACTAAAAGGTATGTTATAGCAAATTGCAGAGGTGAAGGAACCACTTATGTTGGTTTCCATTGCGGTATCATAGTTTTCCTAATGGCAGCCCACAGTGCCATTAAAAAAAAAAAAAAAAAAAAAAAAAAAAAAAAAAAAAAAACAAAAAGGAAGTAAGGGGGGAAAAAAAAAAGGGGAAAAAAAAAAAAAGAAAAAAAAGAATAAAGAAAACTAAAAGGAAGTAAGGGGGGAAGAAATAAAGGGGAAAAAAAAAAAAAAGAAGCCTAGTTAATTAGTTGCTGCTTTATTGCAGCATTACTGCTAAGTGCACTGAGATGCCTTCCCATAGGCAGGTGCCGGTGGTTGTACAGCTCATTTAGCCTGGGTGAGTAATGTCAGTTCAGGAGGAGAGAAAGGCTTGTGTCTTCAAACTTTCAATCTGCCTCCATTATCTGTGATCAAGGTGGAACCACAGGGGAGTGGAATTACTGGCAGGTCTAGGACAAGTGAAGAGACAGTGAATCTATAAGACATATTAATCATCTTTCCCTTCTCTTTACTGGCGCCAGCCTGTGCCTCCGACTCCCCGGCGCCAGGCAAATGGATTCTCTGTCCCCACAGGTACAAGCAAATGCCTTTCAGGGGCAAGTCATCAGAATAATAATTACTGACACTGCTGAGATCAGCCCTAACCAGTCCAAAAGGGAAGAGAAAGTATTATGGGAGGAACATATTTCCTGAACTTTCATATCAGTGCTTATGGCGTATTTTCAATTACATTAAGGACTTTCAAATTTTTTCATTTTAAACCTACATTTCTTGATATTGTAGAACCATCACCAATGTAGTGTGAATATCTAGAATCTTTACAGCCTGTCTTAAAAACATCATTTGGGTCTCTCGAGAATAGTGAAAAGTGCATATTGCATCATTTCTATCGCAACAGGCGTTAAAATTCTGTTGATATTACAAAGACCATGATCCTTATTTGTGAAGCTTTGCTTAATTCTGAGACAGAACACAGCACAGTTTTGCAGGTTTGGTGCAATTATTCCTAATTATAAATATGAAATAAGCAGTAGTATGAGGATTATTAGATATGCTACGCAGTAACAATCACATTTGTGAATATACAAATGCATTAAACCAGACATACTTTTAAACCATAGGCATAATTTAAAACCAGCTGATAAAACACAGACTAATCATACTGGATTGTATTGCAACATTTAGCTTTGTTAGTTCCTTTCCTCTTCAAAGCATTATCTAGACATGCAAACAAGAAAATGCAGTGTACCATCAAACTCAAGTAATACAATAAACCTCAGCAAAAAGCTACCTCTGTTTCAATTCAGTAATTGTGCTGATATCTAAAGAGATAAGAACAAGGAAAAAAAAGGCAATTTTCTATACTTTATGCTACAGAGAATATCTTACATCAAAGCATATTGCACATTACAGCATAGAACATGAAATATTTTCTTGGTTCTGATGACAATCCGTTCAATATCTGACCATTAGTGATGCTCAATATAAAGAGTTACACAGCAAAATGTTATCCTGCTAGCCAGAATTACACGCCCAAACTGGCTCATTAACATATATGCTGATTGATGAACCCTCCATGTAAACACAAATCTTGACTTCAAGAGTCCACATCACAAAGTACCTGACCTTGAGTTCAGCTTGGAATTCGCCACACACCTGCAGCCATCTAAGCAATAATAATGTTAATACTTATGTGCCATTTTGTGTTCTGTAGCCCCCAAAAAGAAAAAGTAAAAGAAACAGATTCAAACGGTAACATGTGTGCATTTATTTTCAAATCAGCAATTTTGGAATTTACTGACAGACAGTACAGAGAAAGGGAATGACTGAAAAACGCGAAATCAAATCAAATCACCGCTTGCCTGGTGATCAGCTGCAGCAGCAGCCTCCGAGGCAGCCAATCAGCCTCCGTTATTGATTTTTCCCCTGGTCTTAAGTGACTTTGGACACTGATCAATGTTTTAAAAGAGAAATATTAAATCTCCTGAAGAAAAACGCACGTCTGACTAAAGAGCACCAACGAAAGCAAGTTTGCCAAAAGATAAAAGGATGCACTGCTATTCGGGCTCTCAGAACACATACAGACAGACTAAAAGCAAAATTAAGCTACCTCTTTTTTTTGGAGGGAGCGAAATGCAAAAAGACTTTCTTCTTTTGTCACGACCTCTCAAAACTATTTAAAATTTTATCTGCCAGAATAAACAAACCCTGTGCCTGCAGTGATTGCTGCTGTTACAGATATGTAGACCCCAAGCAGTCAGAAAAAAAACAGCGAGCCTGTTGGTAGATTTTTAAAATAAAAGATGCTTTTAAAACAGCAGTTTGTAACTATGATATTGTTTTCACATTGCATTGTTTACTTTGTCCTTTTTTTTTTTTTTTTTTTTTTTTTTTTTTTTTTTTTGTTATTTCCCCCCTAATGAAGACCAATAATTTTTCAGGACATCTCTCATTAAGTTAATGAACTCTAAATATTTTCCTCAACTCAGCTGTGAATTAAAGGGGAACCCTGATTTAAGGGAAAGCCCAGCTAAGACCCTGTGGGTAGATAGAGTGTATTCAGCTATCAGCTGGCGTGACGGTGCCTAATCCTGAGTAACGTGCCCAAGAGCCAAGGGAATGCTATTTCTCTCCGTTGTTCCAAACAACAGATGCTGTCAATTAACTTTAAGCAGCGTCCAAGAAAACCCTTTTGTTATATTTTGCAGTATTATGCAGAAAGTGTCACCTCTGGAAATGAGGGAACAAGCTGTTTTTCATTATCATTCAATTGTCCCAATCAATCTGACAATTACAAAGAGAAAAAGTCTTAATCACTAGACACATGCTAGTTGCTGCTAGTTTTACCAGCTGCAAAGGAAGAAGAAAAGAGAACAAGAACCAAACCCCCTCCAAAAAAAAAAACCACCAGAAACAAGAAGAAACAAACAGGAAAAACAAAATAATCAAAAGTTTTCCTGCTTAGAGACCTAACCCAAAAAGCATACCTGTGTTAGAGTAAAATATAACTAAATGCAGAGTGTAATGATAGGTGTGGGAAGAGCCACTGCAACAAATTAGTAATTAAATCAGCTTCTGCTGTAGGTTTGCTATGGCTTTTATATAAGTACCATTTGGTGTGTACAAAGAAACAGCCATCAGCATCTTATTCATTTGAATACAAGAAATGTTGTTCATTAAAGTTGTGACTAGTGAATTTCCATATAATTAAAGTACTGTATATATAAGCAACATAGGAGCTTTCTGAGAACTGGTGGGAGAATGGCTGCAAATACAGACAGTCAGATTCATTTATTTACTTGAAGGACTGAAGCTGCAGAAAACAGCATCAACAGCCAGGATGTGGGCAAGGCTGGACCTACTGCTTTGGTGATTCTTAAGAGCCTCAAACAGTAGATGCAGTAACCTCCACTGGAATGGAAAACTTTTATCTTCTAATCTGTACCTGCCTTCACTACTGGGGAGCACATTCAGCATAGGTTATGTGAGCAATGCAGTATTATGTCTATGGGGAAGATCACCCACAGTCTCAATTTCTGGTCAGTGAGTCTGAGTTGTTTGCTGAACTGAACCAGCCTGATGTCTCCAACACAAGAAGGACATTGAACTGTTGGAGAGAGTCCACAGGAGGGCCACAAAGATGCTCAGAGGGCTGCATCGCTTCATCAGCTCTGCTGTGAGGACAGGCTGAGAGAGTTAGGGCTCTGCAGCCTGGAGAAGAGAAGGCTTCGAGGAGACCTTGGAGTGGCCTTGCAGGATCTGAAAGGAGCCTACAACAGGAAGGCTGGGGAGGGACTATTTGCAAGGTCTTGTAATGACAGGATGAGGGGGAATGGGTTTAAACTGGCAGAGGGGAGATTGAAAGTGGATGTTAGGAGGAAGTTCTTTGTGGGGAGGGTGGTGAGACAGTGGCACAGGTTGCCCAGGGAAACTGTGGCTGCTCTCTCCCTGGAGGTGTTCAAGGCCAGGTTGGATGAGGCCTTGGATGACCTGTTCTAGTGGGAGGCATCCCTGCATATGGCAGGGGGGTTGGAACTGGATGATCTTTGAGGTCCCTTCCACCCTAAACCTTTCTATGATTCTATGCCTTCACCTGGCCTGCTCATCCCACCACTGTTGTTAACATAACAAAGGATGACTTGGTGCCCTATTCATCATGGGGCATAAAGTCCCTACCTAATGTGTATTTGGAGAGTAAACCAGAAAAGTGATTCAGCCTACCATCAGGAGTTTGAAAGATTTCATCTACTTGGAATTTCTACAGAAGTAAATACTACTCCATGGCAAAAAGAAAAAAAAAAAAAGAGGTGAATCCTTTTTTCAGTGGCATTAAATTCTTCCCTTTGCTACCATCACCCAGAACAGAGAGAGCAGCAGGCAACAGCTTTTGGAACAGAACTGGCATAAAGAGTCACTTGGTGACACATGTGCTAAATGGTGAGTGACATCCATTAGAATAGGTATTCCAGTAAATGCCAGATATGTGACACTGAAAGTATCTGTCTGATGCAAGTCTTTCAGTATACGCCAGTTATGTTTTGTCACCTCTCCTCACACAGCTCCACCGTCACTGAAAACACAGTGAGCATTCAGTATTCACAGCGTTCACAGCCACTCCGCTTTGGCTATCAGCATCTGGCCACTAAAGAAGTGCCACAGATGGAAATTAATCCAGAACTAGTGGCAACCTTGTTGAATGCCTCTGCCTGATGCCATTCTTGAAGGAAACAAGGGTACCAAAAAAAAGTATTAGTCTGTTGGCATCCTCTTGTCAAGAAGCTACACACTGCTTTTTTGTACGGTTATTGGAAGACACCCACTCTCAGTCATCTGGCTGCATAGGATCATAGAGCCATGGAATGGTTTAGGTTGGAAGTGACATCAAAGATCATCCACAGTTCCAACCCCCCGCCATAGGCGGG